>CABHPP010128386.1:0-29638 GCA_902168425.1 Peromyscus attwateri | reverse complement strand
ACACACACACACACACACACACACACACACACACACACACACACACACAAAATTTGGAAAAGAGGCTCTATTATTTCATACTAAGGGTATGTTACCATTTTTTCCTTCTACACATTTTCCTTGAGAAGAAGGCAGGATGAAATGCCCCTTTTATGCTTCCCACAGCAGAATTTTCCAATAGGTACCGTATTTTTTTTTCACTAAAATTTTATGGTATGATCTGTGTAAGCCTTGTGTCATCTAACAACAAGAAGATTCACGCGGCAGACTGAAGATTTTCTACTCTGGAAGCCCCAGGAAAAGGCCAGTCAATAAACAATGGGGACAACACAGTAAGATGTTCATACACATGGGATACTCAATACCCCCCAATGTCTATGCCATCAATATAAGGGGCTTGTACTAGGGAAATGGTTGTGGAGACACCAAAGAGATAAATACTTATGTTAGTTCCTCATTGTCCTTTAGCAGAGAAATTCGAGACCAGAATTATTATTATTACAATCAACTCATCCCAGCGGATCCTGGTGTGCATCTGTCTGCTGCTTTCTCTCTTGACCCAGTTATTAATGCTTGAAAGCCATCACCAAGAACGAAAGGCCTTTAACTCTATTTCCTTCTCTTCAAAAGAGAAGATAGAATAATTCCATGTTGGAGAAACTTGTTCTTAAATGCATTTTAACTACTCGGAGGAAAAAGCAAAATAGTGTTTTACAGCATATAACTGAGTAGTGAGGTTCCTCTGCCCACATCTGCCTTGACAGAGAGAAACTACATTTCTATTTTGTTGATATCTAGGTCAAGGTTGATAGGAGCAGATGCTATGTTCAAGAGAGTTGTATCTTTTTTCTCCTGGAGAGGAACTGGGGGAACATTTTTGTAGACACCCCCAGTTGGTTATAAGTGCATGTTGGGGAGACTGTGGTATCAATGATCTTCATGCTCTTAGTAGGAAATAACAGTACAGTCAACAAAAGGTATGAAAACTCACTGGTATGTGAAATCATCAAAACAATTGTTTTTTTCTGACTAGCAAAGCACATGTACAACAAATCCCTAAAAGAACTTACGGGTGAAGAAGAGTTGGAGGACAGGGGACTGGCTTGACTCTGAGCTCCGTCAGCATTTGGTGGCTCTCTCTCCAACAGTCCAGGCACAGCAAACCATGTCTTCAGAGCAGTGCTGTGAGAAACAGCTCTTCAACAGAAACGGATCAAGTGCGTGGCTTTGTGAGGTGTTTTCAATGAAAATGTCTCCTACAGGCTCAGGCCTTTCAACACTCGGTGCCCAGTTGGTGGTGCTGTTTGGGGAGAGTCAGCCTTGCTGGAGGAATGACATCCCTAGGCTCCCGCTTTGAGAGTTTATCCTCTCTTCCACTTCCGGTTCTCTCTCTGCTTTGTGCTTGCCGTTAAAGATCTGGCCTCTTTGCTTCCTGCTGCCACTGCCTGCTGCCATGCTGCCCCTGTTCTGAAGACTCCAACCCTCTGGAACTGTAAGTTCCAGATAAACTCTTCTGGCGTGATAAAAGACCAGGACCAAAAGCAACTTCAGGAAGAAAGTTTATTTTGGCTGATGATTCCATAAAGAGAGAGAATCCATTATGGCAGGGAAGGCAGGCATGGCAGCTGGAGGAGGAAGCTGAGAGATCACACCTCAATCAGAAGCAGGAAGGAGAGAGAGAGAGAGAGAGAGAGAGAGAGAGAGAGAGAGAGAGAGAGAGAGAGAGGGAGAGAGAACAGGAAGCGGGAGAAGGCTATAAGCCTTCAAAGCCGACCCCTACTGCCATGCTTCCTCCAGCAAAGTTCTATCTATCTCCTAAAGGCTCCTTAACCTTGCCAAACAGCACCAGCAACTGGCAACCATGTGTTTAAATACATGTGACTATGGGGGACATTTCCATCCAAACCACCATATGTGTAATAATCTGTTTACATTGTTTTAAAAATAAATAAAATGAGTGTTATTAGGGAAAAATGTGATAATTTCTGTGACAACATGGCAAAAATGCTAAGTGTGTTTCATCAAGTACTACGGGCATTAAGAATAATTTGATATTAGAGGAATTTACTGGCATATTTCTTTTTGTAAACATCAGTCATGAATCTGTTCCATTTTTATCAGTAATCTATAACCTGCAACACGCAAGATGCTTTTGCTTCTTGGCAAATGGTTAAGTGCGTGATACTTGTGGGCAGTATTGTCCACTAATGTTTCTCCCAAACTGTCATCTTTTCTCTGGGACAGAGTTGGAAGAATGGTAACAGTCTCTTCATCCAGCTTCTTGAAATACACACAGACTGATATGAAAACAAAGGTCATTCACAAGCTCCTGTGCAGGAATAACCTGTCTTGTGAAAACCAATGATAAACGTGCTTAAGACCTTCAATTATAAATTCTGCCAAACCTAACCCCTCCTCCCTACTTCGTGTATACATGTCTATATGTTTGTGTACACGTGTGCATATGTGTGTGTATGAGCATGTGGAAGTTGGAGGGAGCTGGCTTCTGACACTCTTTACCTTGTGTTTTTGAGGCAGGCTCTCTCACTGATCCTGGAACTCTCAGATTCAGCAAGACTGGCTGATCGGTGAGTTCCATCTCACTGTCTGCCTCCCTAAAGCTGGCATTATAGGTGGGAGCCATCACACATGCCTTCTAGTGTGTGTCCTGGGGATCCAAGTCAGATCCGTGTGTTTGTGCACCAAGCACCCTATTGACTGAGCCACTCCCCAGCCCCATTGAGATCATCTGCTAGCTAATTCCCAAAACTGTTTCAACTGAATTAAATTTAGTTCTAGTTAATCTGACACAAACTTGTCCTGTTCATCTATTATATGACAGAACTGAACTTAAAAAGAAAGCAAGTTCTCACTTATTTTCAAGATTTACTGACCCTGGTGAATCTTGCTATTTAAAAAAAAAAAAAAACAAAACATTGAAACGAATTCAGTTATTGTGATACACTCTGTTCTGCACAGCAACACAGGCCTGGAGAGGACACAGTTGGGGCTAAATCAAACCATGCGGAGTAACTGCCACTGGAGGTCGAAGGGCGACCCCATCAGTGGAAGATGTTCCAAGCAGTGGGAACAGTGTGTGCAGACGCTCAGAGGGTAACCATTAAAGCTCCTGTCCCCTGCTTCGGTTTCAGCTTCAGCACTGGTTCCCTTCCCCTCTCTCAGCGCTTTTCTTCCTCATCCCATGACCGTCCTTCCCATTGAAAGGCTTTTCCATCTGCCCTTCTTCCAATCCAGTCATCAACTGTTGCAAGCACACCATAGGACTTAGTGATACATCGCCTCTTCATCCAGGAAGGTGCCTACTTCTTATTCACTCCCCAAATATGAGTACTTAAAACCAATGTCACCGGTTTTATATTATACAATAAAGTATATATGTATATATACATATATATAGACCTATATATATGCTATAAAAAGGAAATACAGACCAACATACAGATTAAAATAAAACCTACCCATAAATCATATCTGTAAATAGCCTTTGTTATTTTATTACCTGAATTTCCAGTTTTCCATCATATGTATATGTCATAAAATATAAACAGTCATAAAATAATGTGACTATTCTTTCTGGAATGAAAAGTTGTAGTGCAGTACTTGTAAATCTCATTTTTCACTTCATATAATGTGAAATGTTTCCTAAATGATAGTTACTTGTTTGTGTCCTAATTTTTATGGTTGCATCATATTTTCTTACATGGATAATCATAACTTATTTAACAAACATAACATTGCAAATATTCATATTGTTTCCATTCTTGCTGTGTGTTCTTATCAAGTCCAATGTGCACATTTCCTCTCAATGTTGCGTATTACATAATGGTTTGCATTTTTTGATATGCTACTGTGCAATTATTTTCGAGCTAATTCATTCTTCTGGGTTTGGGTGTGCCCCTGGAATTCCTATGTCGGAAACTTAGTCCTCTGTCATATGTTAATGATGGGAGTGAGGCCTTTGGGAGGTGACTGAATCATGAGAGCCCAGCCTTTCTGAATGGAACAATCCATTCATGAACTGAGAGAGTCCTGAGACAATGACGGAGTGAATTAGCTATCCTGCGAGAGGGGCTGTAATAAAAGCCAGCCTGGCCAGTTTTCATACATGTCTTACTGCTTGGGACTTTACAGAGTCCCTTCCAGGAGCAGTGTCCTACCTGGCACAGGCCCTAGGCCTTGGACTTACAAGTTCAAGTTCCTAGAACTATAGGAAACAAATGTCTATTCTTGATACATTATCTCATCTCAGATATTTTTATTACAGCTACAGGAAACTGCCCCCTCCCCCCGTGTGTGTGTGCACACGTGCATGTGTGTGCGTGCGCGCGCGCCATGGTACACATGGTGCATGTGCAGTCAGTTCTCTCCTTCCACTGTGTGGTTTCCAGTGATCAAACTCAGCTTGTTGGGCTTGGCAGATATTGCCTTTAAGCACTAGACAACCCAGCTGGACCAGAACAGTCCCTAAACAGTTGGGATTGCATTTGCTCAGTCCTCCATGTAGCCACGGTATTACCTGAGTTTGCAGACAATTCCAGATTTGAGGGATGAAGAAGCAAGTAATGCAGAGGTGACATCCAGCTGAAAGATCCTTCTCAAGAGCCCTCTCACTGGTGGGACAGCACCTGGCTGGGAAGGGAACGTGGCTCAGGGTCACAGTCTCTAGCTGTCCTCGCTCCCGTGTTGTGAATAGAAATCCCAGATCCAGGATGCTCCAGCTCTTCTTCTTCCTACTTTCATTTTAAAATCCTTCTACCAAGGACTATAATGCACCCTGAACAAGACCTATTTTTTCAGCCCAGGAAGGAAAATTTGGATTTGCGATTATCAAGTCATCTGTGCATTGCACTAACTGATAAATACCTGAGCTTCTCAGAGATAATACAGAAGAGAAAATGCCAGGGGCAGAAGCAAGGATCCAGGGCTTACACGTGGGAAAGCAAGTCCAAGGAGCCAAATGTGTTTGTATTTGAACTAATGAGCTCGTATAACAGCAGCTGCTAGATGTGGTACATTTCCTAGGTGAAGACATAGAATCTACTCTGCATTCAGATATTTATACTTGGGAGTTTGGACTGAAAATTATCTAGGTCACTTCCAAATGCAGAATTCTATGGTCTAATCATCCTTTTACATCACCATGCACAGTATTTTCTCTTCGTTTGAAGACTTCAGTGGCTTTGCAATTTTAGATGTAGTAAAATACTTCACTAGTTTACACTTTTAAAGATTTATTTATTTTTATTTTATATGTGTTTGGCCTGCATATATGTCTATGTACCACATGCATGCCCAGTGCCCACAGAAGCCAGAAGAAGGTGTCTGATCCCCTGGAATTGGAGTTACAGATAGTTGTGAGTCTTCATGTATGTGTTGGGAACCAAACCCAGGTCCTCTGCAAGAACAGCAAGTGCTCTTAACCACTGGGCTATATCCCAGCCCTCATATAAACTTTTAAATACCTAAGGTCATTTTAGTACCAGCTGTCAAGAGATGAATGGGCACCTTGGTGATAAAAGATGGTGGCCCAATATCAGTGATACTAATATTTCATCTTGCAAAAAGTCAGTGTTTATTTTAAAGCCTCCAGCTTGATTCCTGTGCCTTGTGTGTTGCTGTCAAGTGCTGGTCTCATCTATGCCATGCAAGAGAGTGGCTGTGTCGTTTTGTTTTCTTTAGAGAGTGTTAGTTTCTGTCATCAAATCCGTGTAACTAAGACCTTATATATATTTAATACAGTACTCACAAGGGAACAAATGTAACATCTTCAGACCACTACGGCTGTTCATTTTTGCATGACGTCAACTCAACATGGTAAAGTGAAGATTTTTTTTTTCTAGAAATTGACAAACAGCCAAAGTTTTAAAAATTCAGATTATACATGGGTACATATATGAATATACTATTAGAAGACCAGTATGCTATGTATCAGTAAAAGCAGCACACTCTCTGGGCTCTGGAGTCATTTGAATAAAATGAAAGAGATGGCCGGCATGCTCTATTAAACAAGTACACAACAGCAAAAAGGAAAGAGGCGAGAAAATAAAAGGCACCAAAAAGCAAAGTTCTGTCGCTGCTGTGTTACCTGGCATGGTTCTCTATTAGTTCCTCACTCGTCATCTGAGAAGGAAATGTTCTAGAGCGGCATGATTAAAATCAGCCCCGAGGAAGCCCCGTCTAACTGCACACTCAGAACATGGAGTACGGCTCCAAAAGAGCAATTCTGACTTCTATAACCTGTATAAGAAAATCATTCCCACCACCCCAGGGTCCCACTGTCTGGATGAATTCTGGATATTTGACAAAATTTTATTGACACTAGACACAAGAAGTTGAGTTTATAGCACTCTAAACAGGATCTGCAACAACTCTCGTCATAGACAAGGGTGTTGTATTACCAGACTTAGTCTTCTAATTAAATCAGGGAAACAGGCAGCTTCCCTAGAACTGTGTTACATTATGACCACAGTGTAGAGCCTGCTTTGTTCACATCTGCATCTTTTCAAACACATAAGGAACTTAATTCCTAAGGAGCCTTGACTTGTGAGAATTATTCACTCATTAACCTAGTCCTTACATTTCCCCTGGAAACAGAAACTTTTATAATAATAATAATAACAATAACATAATGCTTTGGTCTGTTTTGTGTTACAATACTATAATACCATGGGCTTAATAATTTATGATGAAAAGATACTTACTGGCTCATACTTCTGGAAGTTCAGTATCAAAATGCTAACGTCAGGGGAAGACTTGGCTCCTGTATCTGTGCCATGATCCATGGCAGAAAGGCAAAGACAGAGGTACAGAAAGTGAGCACCCAAGAGTCGATAAGATTAGTCCTTCCTTAAAGAAAACACTCCCAAATTAACTAACCAATTCCGTCAATACTCAGTCTGTTATGAGAGTGGTGTCCCCTGACTCAAAGAGCCCTTAAAGGTCCTACCTCTTGGTACTGCTGCCTTTTTGAGGCTTGAGTATCCAACTATTGACTTTGGGAGACTCATCCAAACAATAGCAAATATATATTTTATTCTGTGAATAGGTCCAAAGGGCCTGGTGAGATGGACAGCTCAGCAGGTAAAGATACTCTCCACCAAACCTGACAGCCTCAGTTTGATCCCCAGGGTCCACATAGTGGAAGGAGAGAACCAACTCCCTTAAGTTGTCTTTTGACCTCCACACATGCCCACCCATACATGTATGCACATTCATACACAAAAGTAAACGAATGTGAACATTTTAAAAAATAGACCCTAGGAATTACATTTACAGACATGAGTTACTTTAACGAAGTGATGGATGAAGTTCTCTTACATCAGCTTAAAAATCACTGGCACAGTGATGGCGTTGGCAAAATGGCAGGAGTTGAGAGTGGGTTAAATGGTCCCCAAATGTTGTGTACAATCTCCTGAGTAATTGCTTTAAATGCAAACATCTGGGTACCGTCTCCAGTTGTTACGTTTCATGTGACTAAGATATAGTGAATTCAGGATGACATTTTAAAAAAATCAGCAGTGAGGTTTAGCAGTAAATATTTAAAAATATTGTACATAGTGGAGTTTTACCAAGACTATGAAATGTGAATAATTCATGACAATTTTTTAAGAATTATTTAGGCAAAAAGTTCACAAGTCAAAATATTGTGTGTGGGAATTCATTGGAGGGAACAAAGTGGAGATGAATGATGAAGATAATGGTGATGGTGGTGATGGTGATGATGGTGGTGGTGATGGTGGTGATGGTGATGGTGTGATGTGGTGATGATGGTGGTGGTGATGGTAATGGTGATGATGGTGATGGTTGATGATGGTGATGGTGGTGATGGTGGTGATGGTGATGGTGGTGATGGTGGTGATGGTGGTGATGTGGTGATGTGGTGATGATGGTGGTGATGGTAATGGTGATGATGGTGATGGTTGATGATGGTGATGGTGGTGATGGTTGATTATGGTGATGGTGGTGATGGTGGTGATGTTGATGGTGTTGATGGTGGTGGTGATGATAGTGAATGTGACTACTACAGCAGTGATGGTGAAACATGATGCTAACAGTGCATAGTACCTTCTGGTTACTGAATGGGGCTAGGCTCAATAAATTCATTTATTTATTGAATACTGATTGACTATGTCATTATCACTAGAAAGTGGCTTTACATATAGATATGATGCAAACAACAATTCAGACAGATTATCTCAGAACAAAGACTGAGTAAAATCAGTTACCATCTTACCATCAGTAAAGGAAGTATTGGAAAGTACAAGAAGTCAGTCACAGGCAGAGGGATTAACTATCTAATCTACAATTTTATATATATATATATATATTTGTGTGTGTGTATATATATATATGTACATATATCTGCATATGTATGTATTCACCCTCTTGTAAATATAACCTGCTTATCGTTTTAATGGGAAAATTCATGTGCATGCTATATTTCAGACAATATCAAGCTGGGCATTTTTAAAAGATTTGTTCATATGTGTTGGTATTTTGCCTGCATGAACAAATGAGCACTATGTGCACACAGCGCCCACAATTGCTGGTAGAGAGTTTCAGATCCCCTAGAACTGGAGTCAGATTGCCGTGAGCCACCATGTTGGTGCTGGGATCAAAACCCATGTCCTCTGTAAGAGTGCTCTTAACTAGGAAGCCATCTTTTCAGCCCGCAAGTTAGAAATTATTTTAAAAATAAATATTGAAATGCTTATGACAGCAGGGTAAACTGGCCCTCCAAATATAGTTTCTTAGAAGGGAAGGGGATTTTCCCAGCTACGTTTCTCTTTGGGAAACTCCTGGGACAGTGTGACCACTGTAGTAGCCATGGCATGGTGGCTGATCCGAGCCAGCCACAACGAGGGTTGGACTGTGGTTCTGATGATAAAAACTCTTCATGGACTTTGGTGAGAACATGAACTCACCCCTTAAAGAGACCTTAGAATTCAACAGAACGGTAAGTTGGGAACAACATGTTGTCTGTCACACTTCATTTTAAAACTAGGTTATAAATAACACATCCTTTTATAAAGGCGAATCACGTAACTTCTATAATTAATAAGCTATCCAAAGATGAAACCAACTGACTTGGGAGAAAATGTGACCTATAATCTGCAAGATTTTCTGGGGAAAGAGAAAATTTGCAAATCCTAGTTCTGGGGAAGTAGCAGGAGCGGAGCCCTCATCTGCCCACAGTGGCATTTCCTGTGTCTCTGCTTGGGCGTTCTTGTCAGGGACAGGGTGACAAACAGAACCTTAGAACTAACTGATTTGTGAGGTTCTGCCTGCTTCTGATAGTTAATGACCCCAGAGAATTAATTAACTTGTTGATAGTGGGTCATATTTTTGAACAGATTAGGTGGCATTTAACTTGCTTACATCACTTTCAGGCTTGTTTTTCAACTAAGGGTCGGCAGTCGGGAGGAGACTGAAGAACAGAGGGGACTCTCTGATGCCTCGTCATGGACATTCCACAGGAAACAAGGACAGAAGTAGGAAGAAGAACGTAATCATTGAACTTCTACCACTGTGATTCATCGGAGGTCTCAGAGGTCATTGGGGGCTAGAGAGGCAGCTCATAATGTTCAAGGTGCTTTCCACCGAGCCTGACAACCTGAGTTTAATTGCTAGAGCCTACACAGTGGAATGTAACTAATTATTTTTTATTCTGTGTGTATGTGCACATGTGGCGTGTGTGTGTGTGTGTGTGTGTGTGTGTGTGTGTGTGTAACAATTTAGAAAAAAAGTCATTGGATTCACTTCAAGATATGGCCACTGGGTGAATATGGAGGAAATTGTGGGGTTATAAGAAACCAGAGATCAAAGACAATGCTGTAGAATTGGTTTTAACCACTGGAATTGGTGTTGGTATTTGCCGCTGGGGACTTCTGTGAAAGGAACAGGATTGAAGGCAGAATAGTTAAGTTCTGCACGCATCAAATAAAGACGCCCACTGAGCATGCGAACAGCGGTGCTGCGGAGGCACCTGGACATGTAAGTATAGAGGTTAAGTCACTGTTTATGCTGGAGGTACACGCTTGGGACCATCATCTCCAAGTGAATTATATGTCTGGTTCATCATGGTTGTCAATGTGACAAACTTCAGAATCACCTAGGAGACCAACTTCGAAGCATGCCTGTGAGAGCATTTCCAGAGAGACTTCATTCCAGTGGGAAGACCCGCCTTGAAGGTGGGTGGCAGCATCAACTGGACGCAAAGGAGAAAGTGAGTGAATCCAGCCTTCATCTCTCTCAGCTTCCTGACTGTGGACACAGTGTGACCAGCTGCCTCCCACTCCCGCTGCCATCCCTCCATGACACACTGGACCCTCAAACTGTGAGCCAAAACCAACCTTTCCTCCCTTAAATCTATGTAATACTAGATAGCATGTTCTAGAAAATGACCTTAGCTAGAGGAGGATTCCCAGTTCAAGGAGTGAGTTCTACATTACTTCACTGTCCATATGTTTGGGAGAAAAAAATAACATCCAAGGAGTGTTGACAGAGTGGCCACTGAGAAAGGAAATTCAAGGAGTCAGGTCAGCTGATGGCGTGATGTAGCCTAGAAGAAGAAGCCTCCCTCACTAGGACAGACCTCATCAGAAATGGGAGACACCTGACCTACCTCGGTGCCTCTGAGCAGCAGAAAGAAGGCTTTAAATTTGATGTATTCAAAATAGAGATGGGAACCTGCCAATTTCAGCGAAACATCATCCAGTCATTTCTTCAAGTCTTTCTGTTTTCAGTGACCTGAGAGTTGAAAGAGCTAGCCCAATGTGTCTGCTTCCCACAGGGAAGAACACGTGGAAGAAGAGTCCTCTCAAGTCTTCAAGTACAGCCTGGTATGGTGGTGCATGGCGGCAGCGTGTGGGAGGATGTGAGTTCAAGGTCAGCTTGAGCTAACCAGTAACAATCCAGTCTGGGTTACAGTCTGAAACCTTGTCTCAACATCTACAACAACAGAAACAGAAAAACAAAACCAAAAACCCCAGACTAAATTTTGCAAGTAAAAGCCTCCCACCTTGTCTTGCTTGTGTATGTTCCTGGATTCTTTTGTAAATAGAACGGATGAATGGATGGATGGATGAACCAACGGAACTCTGATTAGGACACACTGTAGAGCCAGTCTGCTGGGCAGAGCTCTTTGTGGCTAGCAGTGCTCCAAGCATTCCTGAGCCTGCACACTGAGACCCGAGATCTGTAATTTAAAACCCCTCCTCTGAGCTGCCCTCTTTCATCTCCTCTGCGTTACCCAGGGAGCATTCAGCTGCTCACCAGGTGGTCTGGGAGGTCACCTGGAATTTTTTTCCCTCACTCCCTAACGATAAGGAGAAAACAGTTCTGACAGCCACCTGGAAACTGGGCGTGGGTCTAATTGTTCCTATGTCTAGTCACTCTTTAGAGGTCATGCAAAACACTTCCTAGCTAGGTTGTTCCCAATAGTTTTTCCTCTCTTGAATGCTGTCTGTGGATTCCAGCATCTGAGTTGCAAGAATATTTCTGTACACTCTTACAGACAATGCTCTTCTTGGCGGCTCCAGAGGGAAAAAAGGCGCATGTGTCAGTTGATGGTCTTGGAGAAGAATGGAGCCTTTATGATTTTATTATAAAGTTTAGATTCCCTATAGCATAGATATGCAGGCACTTGGGCTAATGATCTGATATTTCACATCACTGGATGTTTAAATATTTTCGTTCATCAGTTTTGTTGATAATTTGCTGTAAGGCCATACTTTAGAAAACGCATGAAGGATACTGGCTGCCGTGCCAGCCTGTGTGCTTATTTTATTATAATATTAATGCTAATTTACATCAGAGGCCACTGTTATTTGCTGTTCTGTTGAGTGCTGTTCTGTGGGGACTATGGATGACTTTCCTGTGGCTTTCCAGCTTAATGAGGGGTCTGGAGACTCTCAGCTCTAGGTAAGGACATCGCACATAACACAAGAGCGGTGCCCAAATGGCTCCTATAATATATACATAAACGTAAAACCCAGTAAGGAAGGCGAGCGGAAGGGGCTCAGGGCAGGGGTGAGGGAGACCATGCATTTCTCTGCCTAAGGGACAGGTCAAGCTGTGGGATACAGTGGGTCTGCCACCAGGGAACTGGACTTCTCTGTAGGTAACATTTGCTTTAAACATAGGTCTTATCATCAACACTCTTTGAAAAATAACTATTATTTGGAATGTTTGTAGTTGCATGGAGAAATTACAAAGAGACAACAAAGACTTCCTCACTCTCTGCCCAGTTTCCCCAGGTGCCAACATTATATATAACTACAATATACTGTGGTTAATTGTGCAAGTGCTAGCTAAACCAGACCTCAGAAGTTCTTTCTTCTTCCTTTCTGGATTTTTTTTTTTCCTGAGACAGAGCTACACTCTGTAGTCCAGCCTGGTCTTTAATGTGCAGCAATCCTCCTGCCTCAGCTTCAAAAGTTGTTGAGATTATAGGCATCCACGTCACAGACATTTTATTGATTGGTACATTTCTCCAAATAAGGATTTGAAATTGTTTCTAGATTTTTTTTGTTCCTAATAAAAAAGTAGAACCACAGGTAGATCTGTAAAGACCCACTGTATAGTAACTGAGATTTATAGCCAGAAAGAGTAAGTAAGAACAACACAAACTCAGCCTCAAGAGAGCTTTAAAGGCTAGAGCTACTTACTATTACATTCTGCTATGTATAATTACATATAAGCTTCCAGAGCTGTGGTCGAAACATCTTATATTTTCCTTTATTATCAAGATCCAACAAACCAATTTATATCAACAAAACTGTTAACTGTGATGTGCTCCTAGCCTCAAATGATGGGCAATATCTCTGAGAGATTTGGCAGCAACATGTCAGAGAGAGTGAGTGTATAAAATTCTGAGAAAAAGATAATCTCCATTCATAGGTAGTACCTTGGTTCTTTCTAGGTCATCCCATTACCCTTGAACCGTGGCCATGTTAAGTTTTGATATATTTCTTTTATTTATTAATTCATCCCAAACACTGAGAACCAGCACTGGCCTAGGAGCTCTATGGCCCCACAGTCTGGTCCATCCCTGATCACCAGGTTTAAGTGTCAGTTACTAATTCAGGCTTTCTTTGACTGCCAAGAAAAAAAAAGCACTGAGCTCTTACACATGGTTGAGAACACAGATGCCAAAGTCATGGAAGCAGGTGTTGCTTTGATAAGGGATGATAACACGAGGGGTCCTGTCTGGCTGTAGCAAACACCATGCCTGGGAGGCACAGCAGGGACCAGGAGTAGACTATGGGTGGCCTTGGAGTGGGGAAGGCCTTGGATGTTGACCAAGGGATCTGGATTCACCAAGAAGATGGGAAATGAGTGACGACATATGCACTTGGAAAAGATGAGTGTGGATCATGTGAGAACAGCTGTGAGGCAGGGAGATAAGGGGACACATTTGGGTATCACTGGCTTAGGGTAAAACCTGTAAAGATATATTCCTATGTTTTGCTTTACTAATATTTAAATAATCCTTTTAAGAGTAGGCTGAAATGCTTATTCCCCTGAGGAGGCTTCTCCCCAACTCCTGCTTAGACACACCTAGCCACTCATCCCCATAGCTCTATGTCCATAACTCAACTACAATATCATGGAGGACTGTAAGACTGGTTTTCATGTCTGCCTCCCAACTACAGTGAGATACTGTGACTGAGGTCAATTGCCTAACTGATTATTATAATGCAGTTTACGTAATAAACATCTCTCCTTTTTAAAGAAGACTTTATTTTATTTTTAATTATGTGTATATGTTTATGTCTGTGTGAATGTATGCATGTGCCTAAGGAGGAGAGAGGCGTCAGAAGCCCTGGAGGTAGAGTTAAAGGAAGCCAGAGGTCACATAACATGGGCGCTGGGAACTGAACTCTGGTCCTCTGCAAGAGCAGTGTGCACGCTCAACCACCGAATCATCTCTCTGACACATCTCTTTTTTACTAAATCAAAAATTTCGATTATTAACAATAAGACTGAGCAATTGTAACCCAAACCACCTGCTTCAAGGTGTGCGGTTTCTTCTTTCCAGTTAAGGGCTGTGTTGTGCTCATCTTGACATCTTCATCTGGTGAGGGCAGTAGCTGCCACGGGCGTCTGCTCAAACAGTCCAAAGTGGGAAGCAGAGTGACTATCTGGTCATAGACAGCATGAGAATGTTTACTACCCACCACCCAAAAAACAAACAAACAAACAAACAAACAAACAAACTGAAGAACTGTGATTGCCAAGCTATTTTTTGCAAACTTCCATGTATTATTTTGATTAAGTGAATAAGGAAATGACACTCAATTAAAGAGATTGCAAGTCTTTACGTGATTTATATGCATTGCAATTGTTTAGTTGCTCGGCTGCTAAAATTTGTGAGTTTGAAAGAGAAGTGTTTGTGAATGCAAACTTATTTCACGGTGTCAAATTATGTAATTTGTTTCAATTGCAGTATCTAAACAGGAATTTCTTTAGTTCTGAAGGTTATCTAATTTTGTGTAATTGTGTGCTTCTGTCTCTGTGTGCATGTATGTGTGTGTGTTTATCTACATGTATGTGTACACATGTGTGTGAATGTGTGTGTATATGTGAGTGTGTATGTTTGTGTGTATATATGTGTGTATGTGTGTGTGAGAGAGAGAGTGTAGAAGCCAGAGGTCAACCTCAGGTGTTCTCAGGCACTATTCACCTTGTTTCTTGAGACCAGGTCTCTTGTAGGCCTGGAACGTACAAATAGGCTAGACCAGCTGGCCAGTGAACTCCACCTTCTTAGCATGGTGGTTACAAGCACACACCACCATGCCTGGCTTTGTTAAAGCAGGTTCTGGGGCATCAAACTCAGGTCCTCATGCTTTCAAGGTGAGCACTTTACAGGCCAAGCCTCAGCCCAGTCTGGCTTATCTAAGTTTTATGACACAAAGTATTTTGGACTTTGTTGTTGTTCAAATTACTACGGCTTTTTATTGACAGTAAATAAAAGTAATTGATATTATGTGGGCATATTCTTTTCCATCAATGAAATGCTATGTCTTTAGACCATGACGAACAGCTAGAGGAGCTAAATTAAGTATTAAGCAACAACAATAATAGCAGCAGAAACAGCCTCCAAATTTAAAATTGTTTGCAAAGCCAAGAAGACCGCAAAGAGTAATGGAGTTATGATCTTGATAAACATCCATGCAGGTTGTCTTAGTTTTCTCTTGCTATACCACAAGAGATTGGAAGATTTATAGTAATAGAAATGTAGTTAAGTTCAAGTTCTGGAAGCTGGAAAGTCCAAGAGCATTGTGCTGGCAGCTGTCAGTCTTCCAGTGAAGACTGGATGTCACTTTGAGCTTATGATCAAACACAGGCCATGTGGTCACATGTGAAGGAGGCAAACCACAAGAGGTAACTGTGCTTTACAGCAGCCCAGTATTTCCCTAACAAACCCAATCCCATAAAAACACCTTTAATTTTTGAAAAGCCCCCAGCCCCCTACCACTACAACATTAGGAATCAAATCTCAACCTGAGTTTCAGAGGAAACAAACCGTGGCTGGGTGAAGCTGGAATCTGGGCTCACTTTGTTCCTAAAGGTGACTGCTGATTCTGAAAGCTGTCGTGCAGGTGAAGAAAACTAAGAGAGCAGTGGACACTGACGGGACGAGCAGCCCAGATACTGGAGGCTAGTGCAATGTAAGGAGCTCCCCCCGAATGAGAACGAGATCAGATGTTATTCCACACCCTAGGCAGTGACTGCGATCACTGGATGGAGATGTTCTGAGGCCCTCTGCCCTCAGCCGAGCTGTCTGCCAGAAGCATGTGCATGTTCTGTCTGCAGAGAGGCCATGCCATACTGATTCCCTTGGCAATATCCACATAGAATTTCTGGCAGTAGGAAAGAACCATGTAAACAAAAAGATAGGAACTGACTAAAAACCAAATGAAAATGGACAACAGAAACAGATTCACAGTGAGATCAAGCTAATGGAGTTTTGGGAGAATGGACATTAAAGTTATTTTTTAAGATATTAAAATTATAAAGTTGGAGAGAGAGCTCAGTTAGCAAAATGCTTGTCACACAAGCCTGAAGGGCTGAGTTCAGATCCTTGGCACCCATGTGAAAAGCCAGGCTTTGAGTACACAGTTGTAATCCCAGTACTGGGAAGGTGAAGCCAGATGGCCAGCCAGCCTAGCCTGCTTGGTGAGCTCCAGGCCACTGAGAACTGACATCAAGGTAGACATATGTACACACACACACACACACACACACACACACACACACACACTGTAATTAGAATTATACTAAAATGCAGAGAACTAGAAAAGGTAATAATGAGCCAAAATAAACCTTCAGAATTAAAATATCTGATGAATCATTAAAAATGCACACACATGCAGTCAGATAGCAAGCTCTGCTTAAACATGGCAGTCATCTTTCCTCTCGTCTACAGTTTCTTTTTAAAAGTCTAAATCTTTACAAGACTTTACCATGTTGAAGATAAATATGAAAATTGAAAATTGCAATGTCTAGATTATAAATGACTCTGAAATACCCCTCGCAGGTGAGATGCTGTTTATACTGCCATTGGCCAAGTGACTTTCATGAGATGAACATTCAACAATTTTTACAGTCAAATTACATGAGCACTTCCAAGTTTTTTAGTTTATGTTCTTCAAATAGTAGTAGTCACAAAAATCTAGTATGTTTACTTTTTGTTATATGAGAAAGAATTGAGCCTTTGTTCTTTGCTTACAATATGCATATCATACATACTTGATCTCTGTGTATTTTCTGCCTTGATTTTAACAATTATTTTTTACAAGAGTGCTTTTCTTCTGGGTTCGCTTCAGGAGAAAAAATGGTCCTGGTGGAGTTAAGTGATATTTTCTGCATTAAGGTTAAAGTTTTGTCGTACCACATTCTTTTTTTTTTTTTTTAAATGTGTGAGTGTGTGTTCACATTTGGGTACATGTGGGTTCACATGTCTGTGTACATGTGTATGTGCGTGTTTGCATACAGAGGCCAGAGGACAACCTCCCATGTCATTTTCAGTTTATAATGTACTCCTTTTAAGACAGGGTCTCTCATTGCCTGGGAGCTCACCAATTAGGATAGGCTGGCTGGCCAGTGAGCCCCAGGATTTCCTGCCTCTGCCTCCTTAGCACTGGGATTAGGTGCACACCACTGTGCCTGGCATTTCTACATGGGTCCTGGGGATTGACTTCAGGTCCTCATGCTGGTAGGGTGAACATTTTACCAAGTCAGCTAGCTCCCCAGCCCATAAAACCATTTTTAAATGCTGAAACAAACTCCATGGAACTGGAAATCCCTACAAGAAGTGTTTTTTAAATTGCGGTTTTGATTTTTAGTCCAAGAAATCATTCTTTTACTGCCTCTTGATTTCCTTCCTTGCCTCTTGATTTCTTTCCTTGTTGAAAACACATTTTAATCCAACAACTATGCATGGACCACTGTTTAAAGCTAGCCTTTGTGCTTGGGCCACTGAGCTCATGAGGATGCGTCAACCACTGAGCTCATGAGGATGCGTCAATTCCTAAGCTTAAGCAGGTTTTAGGTTCAGGTGTCCTGAGCCCTTTCAGCACCCTGAATACTTTGAAGGAGATGTCTTCTAGGCTACTCCATGTCTTTCTTATTCTTTTTGTTCTCTTTTTTCTTCTCTCCTTCATTCTTCCCCTCTCCTCCTTTTAAGAAAAACTTTAAGAACAGTTTTCAGTTTACAGAGACGCTGGAAAGATAGAGATCCCATGCACTCTCTTCCTACTTTGCCCTGTTTACCAACATCTTTCTTTAGTGTGGCATATGTAATTAGCATTAATGAACTAGCAGTATTAGTAAGTGAGGTCTCTGCCTCATTTAGATTCCCTAGTTTTCCCCTAATGTCCTTGTTCTGTCCCAGAGTCCCATCTAGAAGACCACATGACATTTGAGTCTTCATCTCTCCTTAATATTCCTCTTATCTAATGAGTTTCTCCAGATTTCCCTTGGCAGTATTGAAGAGTCTGGTTTTCCCTTAAAAAAAAAAAAAGGGATAAAGAACTTGATCATGGGTCTTGAACTCTATTTGGTGGTTATTTTTCTAGTGGAGGCAGAATTCCCACTTTATTAGACAGCTTGTTGCTGTAACTACAGTGTCTGAGAGAATATGAAGGAGAAACAATAGATTTTGTCTTGTAGTTTTGAGGGTATTGACCACTGTCTTGGCCCCAGTGTATTCAGGAAGAATATCATGGTGGCAGGAGCACTGTTGTTCACGTTCCCATAATAGGAAGCAGAAGAGGAAGAGGAGGGGGTAAGGGCCAGATACAAGAAACTCTCTAGGATGCGTTCCTGGTGACTTACTTCCTCGAGTTTGGTAGACCCACCTTGTACGGTTTCCAGAACCTACCAGAATGGTACTACAAGCTGGAAATGAAAAATTCAAAACATGAGCTCAAACAATAACAGCCACTCTAGTGGAGAGCCCTTCAGTGAGGCCACCTCCCACAGTGCCTGCATCTTGGCTTTTCTCCAAGGCTCCCCTCCTGGCAGCTGCCACTCAGTACCACTTGCCCATCTCTGAGCCATGCTTTCCCCTTCAAAGGGCATACACAACTTTCAAACATCTCCTTTGGATCAAAATTCCCAAGTGCTTTGATTTGTTTGTTTGTTTGTTTGGTTTTTCGAGACAGAGTTTTTCTCTGTGTAGCCCTGGCTGTCCTGGAACTTGCTCTGTAAACCATTCTGGCCTCCAACTCAGAGATTTGCCTGTCTCTGCCTCCTGAGTGCTGGAATTAAAGGCATAGGCAACCACCGCCCAACCCCAAATGCTTTATTTTTTAGCCAGAAACAAAACCCACATTTTTATTAAAAGAAATCTCCTACCTCCTTTCTAACAGGCAGAAAGACTATTTTCAAAGCCCATAGTTTCCGTTCACTGCGTCCGGGGGAGAAGAGGGTCATCTGTATTCCATCCTGCTTCTAGAACTCTTGCCAGATTCTCCATGGTTCTGTAGCAATGAAGCGATAGAGTAGTTGAGCGTGCATTTCAAAATACAGCGAATGTTCATATTCTGCTGGTTCAAATGAATGACAAGAGCAGAGTTGGCATAGAGGACGGTGAAGGCATGGGAACTAAATGTACTGCTTTGGAAAAGGAAGGGAGCGGGGGAGAGGGACCAGCAGAGACTAGACTTTTCATAGGCAATATCTGAACTGAATTTTCAATTTGAGAGAGCAGTCACAGTCTGAGTAAAGATGGAACACATGAAATAACAGTGTGCTTAAGGAACAGCCTGGCCTTCTGAGCTGGGAGTGGCAGAAAGCCCTGGAGGGTATTCAGAAATGAAGCATGAAGGAAGAAGGCATTTGTGTGTTGCTATAAGGTCTATGGAAGAAGGCATTTGTGTGTTGCTATAAGGTCTATAAGGTCTGAGAGTGGTGAAGTTAAGCAGTGCAGATCCAGGGCTCAGTTGCTGGAAGAGAGAGGATTGGGCGGAGGAGGTCTGCAGTCCATACATTCAGCAAAGAGATCTATCTTCCAAAAGGGGAGGGAAGCAGGGGTGCATTTAGATGTTGCCTTAGCACAAACAAAGCTCTTGCTTGCTAAGCCTGTGGGTTGATCAAGAGTTGGTATGCAAGATTTAAAAGCACGATACCTGAGACCTGGAAACTGGCTAGCTGGGCAGAGATATCCTTTGGTCAAAGTGAAGTCCAAGAGGCTATTTGCCCTCTAGTGGTAACCACAAAACATTTTCTACCCTTGCAGGAGACAGGATTCCTTATCTCCAGTTCAGAAAATGGCCAGCTCAGGAGGCTACTGGCCGCTATTTCAGGGAGCTCTTTGATTTAGTATCTAGGCTTAATATATGCAAGGTTAATATAAATTAACCGAAGCAAGAGGAAAATGATACATTTTAATGATGTATCCTATATACCATTGGTTTTGATCACTCGTGTTGACATCACTAAACAGTACAGCTTTTTGATGATGGGTGATGATGGAGTGGAACATCATATCATAAGGGACATCTTTAATATATTTTTAAGTGAAGCGTTTTATTTCAAGTACACAGTGTGGAAATATGTTAGAAGTCACTTTGTCTGTTTCCCTGTGTTTCTCAGAAACTACGATAGGTTCTGAGCCGTTCATTTAGATTTTATACTTAACATCTAGAAGGAATCCCCCCCCCCCCCCGCCCCCGCTCTGCTGCAGGAGGTGCACAGAAACATCTCATTATTTATTTAGAAGGGTAAGTCTCCAGGAGAAGACGAGCTTACCACCGCTCCACCCTCTGCACACACGAAGACATTCATAATTGATAGGCCCGTCTATCCCCGCCTAGCAGCTAGAATAAATCTAAGGTTAGCTCTGTGGGAGAGCAAATTATGTTCTCATTTTTGTTAAGAAATAAACAGGGGCATAAGTTAAAAATGTTGCCAAGGGTGGAGCACGGAAGGATGGGTTAGTGGGAAGACAGGAGCTTGGAAAGGAAGCTGTGAAGAAAGCCAGTCCAGAGGACTATTTCAAACCATGCCCGGCTCAGAAAATGGTCTGTTTCCTTTTGAGTTATCTCCCTCAAGGCAGGTAAATCATTGGCACCCTTGTTAATCTCTCCTCATAGGCAGAGACGCCCTTGAAGAAACGAAGTCTCTGAGGAACAGCGGGCTTACACTGCTTCAGGAAACTCGGAGCTGATGAACTGGGGCAGGTGAGGAGTCTACGAGATGCTTCTGTGCACCAGAGAGAGGAAGTGACATCACCAGAGTCCTCTTCCCTTTCACAGATGACTGTGGGGAAGTGCCACAGAGTTACTGCCAGAAGGGATAGCCAGTCACCCTATGGAGCGCCAAGGAACAAAAAACAGGTGTGTATATGTGTGTGTATATATGGTATGATAATAATATTTTTTGTAAAAACAAACAAAACCCCACAATATCGTGTGTGTTGATGTAATTACATATATCAGACTCAGAGATTTGCTCTAGATGTTGGCAGAGATTGTCTCAGGTTGAGAGAATTGTGGGTAACCTTAATTTTCCCCGCTTACTTTTTGTTAGTTACCTATGTTTGTGGAAGTAGTTCTAAAATGAACATATGAGCCACTATGGTGGCTCATTCCTGTAATTCCAGCACTTGGAAGGCTGCTGTGAGTTCAAGGCCAGCCTGGACTACATAGTGAATTTCAGGTCATCCTGGGCTATGCCTCTCAACACATGGGTACAATTGGTTTTTCTGTTTCTCCTTTCCTCCCTTCTTTTCGCTCCTTTTCTTTGGTGATGTTGGAGATAGAACCCAGGGCTTTATACATACCAGGCAAGTGCTCCGTGACTGAACTACAGCTCTCGCTCCAACTGTTTTTGTAAATGTCACACTGTAGGTAGCTGTTTGGAAATACTAAGTGATTAATTTCGGTTTAAAAAATTATTAGAATGCCTATGGGAATGAGAATGCTAATCTGATTTTAGAGTGACTTAGATATTTTCTTGCACATAAACTCAAACAAAACTGTATTATTTTATTGCATTTTAGAAGTTCCTTTAAATTTTTTAAGGAAATGATCTTAAAATAGAATTAAAGATACACACCAAACTCAAGTAAAAGTTCACAATCTACAGGATCCATTAAGAATGCATTGCCCAGCACCTGGACCACATAAGGGCTTAATAAACGTAAGTCATTATTATTTTTAAATATATTAATTTGTTATAAATCAAACAGAAAAATTAAAACTCTTCAAAATTGCACAAGAAATGAATGAACAAGTCCCTAATTATGTATTTTCTAATAAATTCATGGTGAAGTTCAGACTGACATCTATAAACTGCACCTATAACATTAGGTCTATAATTGTCGACTTCTAATATGAATATAGGTTATTTGATGGGAGGATGGTATGTTTTCCAGTACTGGCAATTCTCAGTGGATGGATAATGTATACCATGCAAATGGGAAGATAAATTGGCAATTGTGGTAGCTGGAATAGGAACGGCCCCCATAGACTCATGTGTGTGAATGCTTGGCCCATAGGGAGTGGCACTATTAGGAGGTGTGGCCTTGGTGGAGTAGGTGTGGCTTTGGTGGAGGAAGTGTGTCACAGTGGGTTGGGCTCTGAGGTCTCATATGCTCAAGCTATGCCCAGTTTACTGTGGGACACAGTTTACTTCAGGTTATCTACAGATCCAGATGTAGAACTCTCAGCTCCTTCTCCAGCAGCATGTCTGCCTGCATGCCGTCATGAAGATAATGGACTAGAGTTCTGAAACTGTAAGCTAGCCCCAATTAAATATTTTCCTTTATAAAAGTTGCCATGGTCATGGTGTCTTTTCACAGCAATATAAACCCTGACTAAGACAGTACTTTCTAGTCAGCAATGAATCAGTAAATACCTAAAATGTTCTTAAAATATTTCTGTAGTTCAACGTAGGAATTGCCTGCCTGGAATTCACCTGAAGGAAACCACTGGAAATATTATCACAAGATCTTCAGAAGGCACAATAACTAAACTCCACTCACAGAGGCGTAGCTTTCAGATGAACTTCAGGTGTGTGTGACAAACTGACATATCAGAGGTTAACCATGTAGTTTTGCAGTAAAATATTGGAATGGGATGGAGAGACAGCCTAGATGAACTGGCTGCTTTTCCAGAGAACCCAGGTTGGGTTCTCAGCACCCAAATGGTGACTCACAACCATCTTTAACTTGTTCTATGGGATCCCACACCCTCTTCTGGCCTCTGCAGGCACCAGGTATGTATGTGGTACACATAAATAATGCAGACAAAATACTCATAAAATAGGATAAATAAATCTTTTTTAGATTGTCACACCCTAAATTGCCATCAGTAGCAGTAAGATAAACAAGTAATGATACTTGCATATGTAAGACTTAATTGTAGAGGGAAGCAGAGTCTATTGAGACAGACGGATACTCCCCCAATATTTCTAAATGAAAAACAGATGCAGAATAGCCAAAAAATGGAGAAATAAGAAGATATTTATAGTTGAATTTGAGTAGTCACAAAAATAATCCAGGAAGATACTCAAGAAAGAAACCACCAGTGGCTTCTGTGGGTGGGAGTGGGAAATTAGGCAGATGGAGGGAAGAATGAGAAGATAAATGGTCTTATTTAGTCTTGTATCACATGAAACCATTAGTTATTAAAAAATACTATACATGAATGGATTTTAAAACAGTACTAATGAAATGCAACTGTTCCGAAGATAGAAAAAGCCAAGTGCCTTTCACACAACCAAACTAAAACTCAGAACCACTGAATTTTACTGGGCTTATCTTTTCCTCCCTGAGAAAAGAAAGCCCTCCCCGAACCCCGCTGGCATCCTCCTATCTGAAAAAGTATCTAACACGCCATAGATGTTCAGTCAGTTTTAGAGGAATGAAAGAAATCGACGAAGGTTTCAAAGTGAATTGTTGAAGAAAAGTCAGGCAGTACAACTCACTTTCCGAATTCTTTATTTAACAGGTGACTAACTCGACTCTTGAAAGATGATTCAAGTAAAATGCTCTGAGAGCCGATGGCTGTTTTAACTACTTGCCTCTTCATTTAGATTTAATCCCAAAGCTGCTGTTCAAGTTGGTTATTGTTACTGATGCTACTATTACTTTGAATGTTTGAGGCAGTGTCTTCTCCTGTAACCTGGGCTGGAACTCACTCTGTAGCCCAGGCTGACCCGGAACTCTCAGAGATCCCCCTCTTGCTCCCGTCCTAGCGTTACAATTACAGGCCTGAGTCACCATGCAAGGCCTTGAATTAGGTTATTAAAACAAAAATAAAATCAAGCTAAACAATGGCAAACTGTCATGCAGTCACACCAGGGTTCCATGAGGTTCATAAAACCGGGTTTATCATTTCCACCCAATAATGTACCAAATCACTATTTTTCTTCTTCTAGTGAGAGTTAGGACAATATACTGGATATGGCCACGACTAAGCTATGACAGTTAATAAGGGATGGAAGATACTGAACTCACAGAATGTGCTAGACTCCATCCAACCCCAGCATAAAACACAGCAAGAATTAAATGGCCTAGTGCTCCTATAACAGCTAACAAGGGGGAGGGTTTCAGAGGGCAGAAATGAAGGCAGGAAATGAGCTGGAGACCGTGTATGAGCTCAGTGGCTCTCAGCACTGGCTGCACTTTACATTCACCTGGGGAGCCTTTAAAAATACTGATGCTAGGGCTCCGCTCTCAGGGATGCTGATGGAATGCTTGCAGGGTTGAGCTCGGGCATTCCTGTTCATAAAAATGTAGGGATGCTGCTACAGATGAAGCCAAGGTTAGAAAACAACGTGTACTGGGCCATGAGCAGGAGGAAGAAAAGTTGATTTTATTGCTTTACTAGAAGAGATGTCTTAATCAGCTAGTTCTGGCTATTACAATTTATGCAAATATAACCTTTTTTTTTTTTTTCAGATTAAACTCTTACTTTCTCGTTTCCCTAGTCCACCATACCCCAAATCCCATCCTTGAGCTCTTAGCATTGTTTTCTACAGTCCTCTTCTTTCTGTTGGCTTCTCCCTTCTTTCTTTCTGTTCCACTTTTCCCTAATGTTTTTACTTGTATCACACTGAAAAACTTGCATTTTTCAACCAGATTATTAAAGCAAAGATAAAATCAAGTTGAACAATGGCAAAGCACCATGCAGGCACTCTATGGCTCAGTGAGGTTCATTCAACCTTCTTCCATCCAGGATACCGCTTTTGCTCTGCTGTTGTTTGGGTCTACAACGTCTGCCTAAAGCTTTTGTGTTTTAGGTACCATCCCCAGACTGGCATTCCCGGGAAGCAGCTGACCTTTGAAGGGTGGAGCCTCCTGGTAGGTGTCGGGTCATTGGGACATGACCCGAATCGAGATTGAGAGACCCTTGTCTTTCCTTTTTATCTTGTCCCTACCATGAGGTAAACATCCTGGCTTCACAGTTTGGACTTCACTGTGCTCTGCTGCCTCACCACAGGCCCCAAAGCAAGGAGGTGAATGTACCATGGGGCTGAAATCTCCAAACTGAGAGGCAGAACAAACGTGTACTCCTTGTAAGCTGAAAATATCAGTCATTTGTTACAAAAATACAAAGCTGGACTAACGCCTCTAAGGGATGCAGTAGTTCTTTTTCTCACTGCTCTGACTATATATAATCCGACAAAAGCAATTTAAGGAAAAAAGGATTCATTTGGCTTTTGGTTCCAGGGGAAACAGTCCATCATGGTGAGTGTGGGTGGGTAGGGGCATGGAGACAGGAGCATGAGGCAGATGGCCAGGTTGCGTGTATTGTCAAAAAGCAGAGACTGTGAGGCAGGGCTAGAAAAACCTCAAGGCCCACCTCTAGGGATCCACTTCCTCTGGAGAGGCTCCTCCCCTTAAAGGTTCCACAACCTTTCAAACAGTGCTCAGCTGGGGACCACAAGCTCACACAATGAGGCTGTTTCGGATAGTTCACTTCCAAACCACAGAAAAGTTTGTTCAAACAATCAAAAACCCTCAAAATTTGGCTTTTGCTGTGAACTCGGAAATCACACACCTGCTCACTTTCCTCATTCACACTAGTTTTGTTGGGATGGGCAGCCTTTAAGTTTCTCTTCTGAAAATATAAGTTCTCTGGCTCACAGTCTGGCTACCGCCAGCAAATGTCTAAGACCATCCCTTGTGATTTCCCCAAATATTCACTAATCAAAGTAAAACAAATACAGTTGTTGTGGTGATATTGTGTCCCCCAGTATATTGTGCACCCTAATAAACTTATCTGGGATCAGAGGACAGAACAGCCGCTAGATAGACATAGATGCCAGACAGTGGTAGCACACATACTTTTAGTCCTAGCATTCTGGAGGCAGAGATCCACCCGGATCTCTGTGGGTTCAAAACCACACTGGAAACAGCTAAGCATGGTGACACATACCTTTAATCCCAGGAAGTGACAGAAGGAAGCAGAAAAGTATATAAGGCCTGAGGACCAGGAGCTAGTAGAGTCTGTTAAGCTTTTAGGCTATTAGCAGCAGTTCAGCTGAGATCCATTTGGATGAGGACACAGAGGCTTCCAATTTGAGGAAACAGGATCAGCTGAGGAACTGGCAAGGTGAGGCTAGCTGTGGCTTGCTCTGTTTCTCTGATCTTTCAGAATTCACCCCAATACCTGGCTCTGGGTTTGTTTCTTTGCTTTCTTTCTTTCTTTCTTTCTTTCTTTCTTTCTTTCTTTCTTTCTTTCTTTCCTTCTCTCTCTCTCTCTCTCTCTCTCTCTCTCTCTCTCTCTCTCTCTCTCTCTCTTTTTCTTTTTTTGAGACAGGGTTTCTCTGCGTAGCTTTGTGCCTTTCCTGGATCTCGCTCTGTAGACCAGGCTGGCCTTGAACTTACAAAGATCCGCGTGTGCCGCCCCCGCCCAGCTCCGGGTTTGTTTTCTATTAATAAGACCTTTTAAGATACATGTTACAGTTGTTCTGCACGTCATTTCTTCTCCCCAAAGCTTTTTCATCCTGCTGGGTCCCTCATGGGCTCCATCACCTTGCTCCAGCTTTCTTTCTCCACAGGCATTCACTTCCCATCCATCATATCCTTGGGTATTTTGATGTCAGGATCCTCTTTACCCAAAGTGCGGTCCAAGACTATCAACACTTATGCAGAATCCCAAGTCTTGCTCCTTTTTTTTTTTTTTTTTTTTTTTGGTATTTCCACCGGATGCCTAGTCAGTTGGTGACGAATACACTTCAAACATTGAGGGAAAAAGACTGTAAAAAAAATTTTAAATTTGTTGTTTTCTAATTTATTTCTTACATGTATATTTTTAAATTATGTAGACTCAGAGAGATCATATAACTTTTAAGTTATTTTAAAACTAGATATACAAAACAATGGGTTTTAGTATGACTTTTTGACATATGCAATCATAGTTTGTTTCTATTTGCTCCCCTCCCCCACTGCCCTCCGTTGCTCCCCTCTCACCCTGCCTCGCTCATCCCCTTCTCCCACCTCACTGGTGTCCCCACTCAAGCTTTTGTCCCATGATTTCCTTACTATCTCTACTTCTCTCCCACTCCTTCTGTTTGCATCTGTTCCCCCCCTCTCAGGGTCTTCTTACTACTTTCATATCCTACACATGCATGCAAACACAGGCACACACATGCACACACACCACAAACTTAAATGTACATCCTGCAAACCAAAAGAATATGCAATACTTGTCCTTCTGGGTCTGGGTTAGTTCATTTTACGTGTTAATCTCCGGCTCGGTTCATTTTCCTACACTCCTAGTCTTAATGTCCTAATTTCATTCCTCACTGCTGAATAAAATGTCATGGTACACATTTACCATGTTTCCCTCGTTCATTCATCTGCTGGTGAACATCTAGGCTGGCTCCATTTGTTAGCTAGCATTAAGAGTACAGCAGTAGACATGGTGTGAGCATCTCTGTGGCATGCTGTTCTTGTGGGTGTACATTCAGGGATGGTGTAGCTGGGCCATATGGTGTGATCCTTAGAATGAGAATGTCCCCCATAGGCTCGTGTATTTGAACACACGGTCCCTGATTGGTGGCACTATTTGGGGGAGCTTTAGGACATGTGGCTTTATTGGAGGAAGTATGTCACTGGTGGTGGGTTTTGAGATTTAAAGATTGAACCATTTCCAGTTTGCTGTCTGCTTTTTGCAGGGAGATTCGAGCTTCAGGTTTATGTTCCAGTCACCATGACTGCTCTTGGTGCTGTGTTCCTCCACCCCCAGGATGGGCTCCAACCCCTCTGGAACCATAAGCCCAAATAAACCCTTCCTTTTGTAAGTTGCCTTGGTCACAGCAGTTTATCACAGCAACAGAGAAGTGACTAATACATACGGCGATTAGATATTTCAGTTTTTTGAGGAACTTCAGATCCAAAGCTCTAACATACACTATTCACATAGCTGGGGGCCCTGAAATGTTTGTGCAGTGAATGAATGTCACATGTAGCAAACACAAATTTCAGTTTTAAAGGATGCTAAACCTATCCATTTTTAGATAGGCTCGTAAAACCTCAGGAGTCTTGTAGGAGTAGCTCCCCAAGTCTCATTTCATAATCACAGAAAAAAAGGTCCCCAGGGTGGTTGGAAGGCAGATTTAAGGATGTCTTCTCTAATAGTTAAGCCACACCTCCAGAAACATTGCATCACTACCTTGAACACCACCCAAATCAGCAAGCACCCCAAAGGAAATGTTCAAGAATTCAAGGACGTTCTGTTTTCACTCAAACCTCTGTCCAAGCCTATTTGGTCTGGCGCCGTTGATATTCCACGGACGTTCTCCAGTCCTTACCAAGTTCTAAGGGACACTGAAGGCTAGGGATACCGAAAGGACGGTAACTCAAGTTTTTAGCCTCCTGGAGCACACTATTTAATGGACCCCACAGAAGGATGTAGGACGAGCAAAACTCGGGGGATACTGAAAATCCAGTCCTTTGAGCCAGTTGTCTCCTGAGCCAGAGTCCTGCAGGCACTGTCCAGCAGTACTCAGCAATGGAAGAAAATGCTCCCGGCTGGTCCTTTCTTCCCTGTTCAGTCTTGAGCTCTTCTGGGCACGCTGATTCCTTTTATTTTCCGTGCTGCCCAGCACTTAGGCCATTGCAGAACCCCCAGCAAGGCCACAAGGGAATTCATACACTTTCAAAGTCCATCTTAATCTACCAGGGCAAGGTTTACTTAATTTTCCCCATTTAAACCAGTAGCTGTGTGGCAGTGGGTGGAGCACAGAACCTCAGGGCCTGACCCCCCAGTTCTTGGCATTGGCCCTGCGGGTAACCAGGGTGGCGGTACTCTGGCAGCGGCGGGCCAAGGAGAGGGCGGCACCGGGCTGGAGGAGCAGGCAGCGTTCGGGCCCGGGTAGTTCGGGCTGCATTCCTGCATCCTCCTCGCGCGCAGCCTCCCTCCCGCGACAGCTGATTCATTGGCTCGGCAGCCTAGACTGCCTGGCGCCGTCCGTGTGACGTCACCCATTCACCCGGCCCGCCTCCCCCCCTCCGCTGGCGCCGGCCGGGCGGTCGCCTTGACAACGCAGACGCCAGCCTTCACAATGACTTCCAGCTGGTGCAGCCCGCGCGCTCACGGGCGCTAGGCTTGGGAAAGCTGGCTGGGTTTCTTTCTCTCTAGCTTTCCTACTTTCCTTTTGTTCTTCTTCTTCTTCCTCTTCTTCTTCTTCTTCCTCCTCCTCCTCCTTCTCCCCCTTCCCTCTAAGATACCCTCCCCCCACCCCAAATCGCCACATTTTGATGGATCCATAGTACGTTTACCTGGCATCAATTATAAGTTGGGTGTGAAACAATTCAGTATTATACCAGCGGGCCTGATTACTGATCTCTCCAGTCCTGTGGGGCTACTGACAACAGGAGAGACAAGTTCCCTTCTCTTCCAATGTGTGTTGCTTTATGCGTCCACATATCACTGCAGAAAGTGTCTCCACTAGCTAAAAACAGCACTACTGTGCACCCCCACCCCACTGCCCCCAGGCTCCTGTGGTCCCCTCAGCTGCGAAATGCACTCTCTTGGCTTTTCTAGGGCTCAGGTCCCAGTGTTCTTCAGGAGCTTGCAGACTTGGTTCCTCAGTTGCTGCCTCCCTGGACTCGGTGTTGTTTTGCTGGTCACTGTCCCATACTAAGCTCCAC
>CABHPP010128385.1:0-42173 GCA_902168425.1 Peromyscus attwateri | reverse complement strand
GTGCCTGAGGTAAGGCAGGAGGACCCATGACACATTGTTGGCAGGAGAGAAGGTGAAACAGGCCATAGAACCAGTTGAACAAAAAGACAGTGAAGAAGAAAGGTGTGTAGTCATTCTGCAAGATGCTTGACCAGTTAATGAAAATGAAGGCAGAATCAGAGTATTGGGTGATTTAAGCAGTTTTGCTTTTAAAAGTATACTTTGAAACTCAGTGATATGTATAGTGAATAATTCATGTTCCTTGGGATCACAGAAAAGGCTTTGAGATGCTGGGAAAAAGAAGAAGGGAGAAAAATCTGTCCAGAGGGGTTTGTGGGTTTGCAGAGGGAAGGGTATGTGTACTACATGTTAATGCAACCAGGTATCTGGATCAGCAAATCTTACCATAAACCACGTGAATCATACTGGCTTTTAGTGGGAGTTCAAGCAGCTTTCCAAATGATATTTTTTTAAAAAAATTAATCACACAGAGAACTTTCTGTGTGGGCTGAAAGCTGAAACTACCTATCCTTTTTCTTCTTCTCCTATTATATTATCTTTGAAGGCTTCTGTCTCCTTTCCCTCCAGAGTACCTGTGTTCATTCACATTCTTGCCACCCAGCCCTCTCTGCCTCCTTGATCCTTTGGGCAGCAGAGGTGATAGAAGAAAACCTGTAAAGCTTGGATGTTGTGGAATATTAGTTGAAGATGTATTACACTCATTTGTGCTGTAGAACATTTGTTTAATGATGCAAAGATATGTGTTGCTCTTTTATGTTGCATTTTTTTAACTCTGTGAAGCTGTGTTACTTTGCCTGTCTAAAACACCTGATTGGTCTAATAAAAATCTAAATGGCCAATAGTTAGGCAGGAGAAGGCTAGGCAGGGCTGCCAGGCCGAGAGAATAAATAGGAGAAAAAGGGAAGAGAGAGGAGTGAGAAAAGGAGAAGGAGAGGAGAACTCCAGGGGCCAGTTACCCAGCTACACAGAAAGCCATGGAATAAGAAGTAACGAAAGTTATAAAGAAAGATAAAAGTCCAGAGGCAAAAGGTAGATGACATAATTTAAGTTAAGAAAAGCTGGCTAGAAACAAGCCAAGCTAAGGCCAGGCATTTATAAGAAAAAAAAAAGTCTCTGTGTGGTTATTTGGGAGTTGGTTGGTGGGCCTCCCAAAGAGCAAAAGAGTAAAACAATAAGAGCTATACTTGGAGTGGGCATTCAAGGGTCATAGTAACCCCAGTGGAGCATCAGATCAGGCAATTTTGTTAGTTCTGCAAAATATGTATCGGGGCATATTTCAATAAACCTCAAGAAGTTAATGGAGGATTGTGAGATAACTCATCCCTAACGGGCTTGAGGGCCAGACGGCCCAAACAAGTAAAAATGATACTTTGTGAGAGCCAGCCTGGGTCTGCCTGATGGTCTTAACAACAGCAGCTGAAACATGATCTGGAGATGACCTGGACCAATGAGAAGCAGCCATGTCACACCAGCTGATGCATATTCATCAGACCTCCCCCCAGGGTGGGGTGGAGGGTATATAAGGCTTGCCTCTTCCTGAATAAAGTGAGCTTGTTCTTTGGACATTCTCTCGGAGTCTGTGTGGTTTGACTCTGCGCCTACTTGGCCCCCACCCCCAAAGGGAACAACAGCAAGGACCCTGCTACAGAGGATAAAAATGGTAGAATACAATTAACTCTTCAAAGTCCACCCACTAGCCATCTTCTTCCTATGAATGCTTCTGATTTCCCTTTTGGGAGCAAGATAAATCCACAGGGGCAGACACAGTAAGGGCGGGGGCTGGTATGTCCTTTGAAGAGCTGAGCTAACAGGAAAGTCTAGGAAAAATGAAGAGCCAAGACTAGCAAAATTATATGAAAGGCCAAATGCAAAGGATGATTGAAAGAAAACTATGCTGACATTCATGCTGAGCATGCTAAGAAAGTTCTGGAAATAGAAGTCAAAGAGTTAGGAAGGACTAAATGACCACTTTCCTACTCTAAGTTGGCCCATGCTACAAGAAGAGGGCAAGACCTCCAGGCAATGAGATCTCAGAAAATGGACACTCTTAGTTTCTAAGAGACAATGGCAGTTCATATACTACTCTATGTGTCCAATAATGATTGCTGGTGGGTTACTGCAATGGTCTCTGTCTATTGCAAAGAGAAGTTTCCTTGATGAAGGATGAGAATTACACTTATATGTGGGTATAAGGACAAGTGTTTAGAATGTAGTTAGGGATTATGCTAGTTTAATAAAGTGGTTGTTGTAAGTTCTCCTCCAAGGTCCATGACCTCACTAGTCCTGAGAAGTTGGGTTAGGAGGAAGAAAAAGGAAGGGAAAATGAATATCATATGTTATAATATAATAATCTCAAAAATAAAAGAGAAAATGTTTGAAAAAAGTGATGATGATTTACTTATACTATCAACTTACTATGTAGCAAGATCCTTATACTTGAAACCATTCATCCACAATAACCCCAGGATGTAGGCGTTATAATTATGATGGGATAGTGGTGATGATGATGTGATGATGCTGACAATGATGCTAATGATGATAATAAAGATGATGGTGGTGATACTGTCTAGCACCAGGAAATTCTTGCACAGTTCAGTTAAACAATGCTTTCAAGTCTGTGCAGTTTTAAGTGTAATAATTCACATTTGTACTCTGGTGCAATTTTGAACTCTGGTCTCTTGACGTCTCTCCATCAGTGCCTTACAAATCTGAATGATGTATAGGCCCCTTTTAAAAAAGAAAAAAGTACTTGTAGTCTCTAGTATTGCCTAACTCTAGCCATAAACTCCTTATAAGAGCCATTAAGCTAAAGCCAAATGTACATTAAAAGCACTTAATAACTAAGGTATAAAACCAATAAAATTCAAATTAAAAGCATCAATTCACTGTGTTGAGGAATGTTATTCTTTTGAAATTAGAAGGTCACTATTGGTTTTAAGAGGAGAAATATGAGCCCCAGGTCAGATTGAATAATTTTGTGTGTATTTGGGCTTCAGTAATTCAAACAATGCCTGTTAGCAAAAGTATGCTATTAATTTTTTCAAGGTTTTACTTGCCAGTTTACTGTAAATAGACCACATTTTTCCAAACACTGCCAACAAACAGTCTTCAAGTGTCAATTTTCGTTAATTGTCAGCTGATTACTCTGTAATGGTGCTTTACATGGGAAGAAGTATTGTAATGTTCATTAAATTAATGCTGACTGCCAGAAACCCTCCTCACTTGATATGTCTGGCAGTACTGATGGCAAAAAAGCCCAGATAGTATCTACTGTCGTTCTCTTAAAGGTAAGACCTGTAGATGATGTGTGTACAGTTTGGAAGTTCCTGCCTGGGACACTCATAGGTTGATGTTTTATGTGATTAGAGTGAAGAACTGGAATGGTACATGAGTGAAAGTCTGCTGCTTGCTCTACTCCCCCACCACATTTCTTCCTGGGATGTTTTTATTAATGCATCTTACAGAAGGTGTTTGGTGTCCAATCGGTCATAATAACCAAAAACAAATGCATCCAGGCAAGGTGGCATGTGCCTGCAACCCCAGTGCTCAGGATCTCCAGGCCTGTCTAAGCTAACCCAAAAGTTAAATGTCCACCTCAAAGTTATTTGCAACTCCTGAGAACAGCAAATGTTGACTTAAAAAGAAAAGAATAGGAATCAATATTGGTTAATACTGGGACCTCATATTGGTAATAACCCTTCTGATAGTATATAATTTTAGATTAACTCCTTTGACTAAACTCATCTGAGATCAGCTCAAAAGACAATAATTATTTGGGACATTCTGTTTTTTCATCACAGGACTTTAAAATATACTTATTAATTCAATACACATTTTTGTAATAGGATGCAAAGACAAACTTTACAGGTTTGCATTTTATTTTGGTAAAAACTTTATTATTTATTATTTGATTAAAAAAAACTTCAATTCAGATTGTTGGATTTTGTTTTATTTATTTGTTTTTGGAAGCAGATTTCTTTGTGGTGAGAGAAATTCAACTGTGTGGACCCTTGAGTGACACACAGACAATACAAATGCTGACAGCGGTTCTTGAACAACACTGACTCCCCCGCACCAGCACAGATGGCATTGCTGAAGTTTGTGTGTGAGTGTGTGTGTGTGTGTGTGTTTTTAATTGAGTCAATTGCGTGCATCCATGGCGAACCAGACTAGTCCCTTAAAGAGTTAGCTAATTGTTCTAAATAGCGAGTTAAATAATTAATGCTCCTTAAATGACACGATTTAAATTAGAATATGTCAGACTTGGAAAAAGATGTTGCTTAGTCTTGCAACTGCTTCTTCATGGAGTTCCTTCAAAACAAATGGATTATTAAAATCCAGCAAACCGTTTCAAAGGGGAATAAAACCCTCTCCAAAGATTAGTGCCTGTGGGCCCCAGAAGTGATTGCTGTTATGGCCATGCCCATTACACATGGGGCTGTTCTTCCATTATTCTACTTGCTATCTATAAATGATTATGACCTTAACTGTGACTCAATGACACAGTAATGTAGCATGTGGGGAAAGCTGTGGCTTGGAGCTGAGCTGACAGACAAAGTCACCACTTTCTCCCAAGTGACCTTGTCTTTGGGTTGGAGGAGTCTCTAAGCATGCATGTGGGACTTCCTTAGAAGAGAACTCAGTAAGAAAATTAGACTTTTCTAAAATTTCAATGATAAAATATTTTGTTCTTATTTTAAGAGAAAAATAAGTAAAACTTCCTACTTAAATTTGTCATTACATCCACTAGACACTACCACTCTTCCTCAAACAACTTAAAGTTTGGTGGGTGGTGTATGTGTGCTTGAGTGGTGTGTGTGTGTGTGTGTGTGCGTGCACGTGCGTGCGTGTGTGCGTGCATGTGTGTGTGTGTGTGTGTGTGTGTGTGTACGCACCCAAATGTGTATTGAAGGGAAAGGGATGATAGACATGTTAAGTGAGTTTCCTTTCAAAAATAGAATGTCAGAGAATAAGCTTTCTGGTTTAAAATCAGACTATAGAAAAGTATTTGATTTCTCAAAATTCTCTTTCACAGCAATATGCCACACGTTCACCTAGAGCAATAGGAGAAACTACAACAAAAGCTATAACAACAGCTCTCTCTCTCTCTCTCTCTCTCTCTCTCTCTCTCTCACACACACACACACACACACACACACACACATACACACACATACACACACACACACACACACACACACACACACACACACACACCAGAAGTCATTTCTCAGTCATAGGCTCATTGGGAGGAAAAGATCCCTTCATGGGAGCTGTGGTTTATCCCACTCCTTAAAAACTAAATATAATTTTTTTAAGACAGCGAAAAAGGACTGAATTAGCACTCGGTTAAGACATCAGGAGAATGCAAATGAAGAAAAGAAGAATCTTTGCAAACTGAATGCCAAAAAGGAGCAGAGAAGTGTGTAATTAACTCCATCAACTGGTAAGTTAACATAAACAATAGTAGGTACAGCCTATATTGTTTACTCCCAGGGTCCATGGAAGAGTCTAACAACCAGCCGAGGATACTAATCTGAGGGATATTCAAATGAATCTAAGCACACTGAGTTTGTTAGTCCATTCACTTTATTCTACTAAGTAAATTCTACCTGCAGTTTCTTTTCTGTTCTCATACTTAGCTCCTCTCGGTCCCTCCTGCTCTCAGTCCCTTCTGCTGTTTTCTCATCATTCTACTGAGTTCTTTCCATCTCTGTCCTCATCTTTGTTCTTCTCCATCAATCCCCCCAGTGCTCTCAGAGAACCAGTCTATATACCCAAGTAGTAATGCTTTGGCAAAGCAACTCGAGGCTTGAAGTTTCAGGGTCGCAGAGAGAGGTGATAAGGATCCATACATAAAGCAATAAATGTCAGCTTTCAATTACAACCCAAAAGGGGAGTGACTAAAGGGGAGTTCTCTGGTAGGGTCAACTAAAGGCTAAGATCAATTGGGGAATCTAGGAATAGCATCTGGCTGAGGAGGAATTAAAACTTAATTTGCACAAGAAAGAAGCTTGTCACCTATCACCTGCCTGGCCTTGAGGGCAATCTTCTTGGGTCAGTGGGAAGTAACTACCTTAACTCAGTAACTAGCAAGTGGCTAAAACATCATCCCAGGAGTGTGAGCAGTAAACCTCTTAAATTAGGGTCTTATGCAAATAACCCAGGGCAAAGGTAAGGAGTTGAGGATTTAATTGTTAGTGGTTCTTTTCTCTATCTGTGGGCGAGATGAGCTAATGTTTATCTATGCACAGTTTTGTCCTTGGAAAAAGGTATCTTTGCTGAAATACTTTTGTCTGGAGAATGGCCCTGGCCAGATTTATGTTAATGAAAAGATAAACACAGCTGGGGACAGTTATCCAGTTACCCCAAATGTATAGGGAAAGTTGTGCCCAAGATTGAGATGCAGTCGTGAGATTACATGTACACATAACATGGAGATGCACGGTTAATGGGGAGAATCATAGCTGTTATTGCACAAGAAGTTTACAACAAGAGACAGCCAGTTCATTCAAAAGGCAGCAATTCCATAACACATTGCAGGATGGTTTCCTCTAACAGAACCCTTAGTTCTGGTAGGTTGACCTTCTGAACTCTAGTTGTCACTGCTGTATACTCCCATGGACTTTTGCTACCAGCGGCTCTCAATAGTAAGTAACGGGAAGCTTGTCCTCTGGGTTTCAGCCTCTTTGGTCTCTCCATTCATATGTGACATGGCTTTCACATCTTCCTTTGTCATCCAATGTGAGGACAGCACCTAGGATGTCTGTTGCAGACAGCAATGGAAAACACACCCTCTGCATCATTGTGTCTTGTGACAATGGCCAACCAAGAGAAATCAGAAAATATGACTTCTGCCTGAGGAGGCCAAGCAATCCATGCAGTTGAGAAAGAGGCATTTCTCTTCCCACCTCTCTGACATCACCATTCAATTTATTGACAAGTTGTAGAAAGGTTTTCCATTACTTGCAAAATTCGTGGTGGGAATTAGGATCTCATGGTATGGGATAGTCAAAAATGAGGTTTCTGAGATCTTGTTCAACACTATCTCTCTTTGGAAGAGGTGGACTTTGTGAATGAAGGCAGTTACCTGCTTGTGGTGGCCTTTAAGGCTGCTTTGGTCCCTTAAGTGCCAACATTCACTCTGTGTGACATGCAGAGTTTGGATCTCAAGAGTCTGAAGGACTAAGACAACAAATGCAATATGAACCATTCCACCAGTGCTCACCACTGATACCCACAGCATGGCTTTAACACTGAACGGGTCAATTTTCCCTCCAAATTCCCTTAGAGTGCCGACCACTACTAGGGTTTGTCCCCTCTGAAACGTATGTGCCCATTGTGAGGTATGAAGAGTAAGGGTGCCTCTTACTCTTTAGTAAGCAGTTTCAAGACACAAGCTTAAATGCCTATTGTTGCTGGAGAGCTTCTCTCCAGGTCCCACCAAGCCCCTGCAGTCCCACAATCCACGTATAAAATAATCACTCAGACGCTTATATTACTTATAAACTGTATGGCCATGGCAGGCTTCTTGTTATCTACTTCTTCTTAAATTAACCCATTTCTATAAATCTATACCTTGCCACATCGCTCGTGGCTTACAGGCATCTTCACATGCTGCTTGTCATGTCAAGGAGGAGGAAGAGGGGGTAGGGAGGAGAAAGAGAAGGATGAGCATAGATAAAATCATATCTAAAATCATTCATCTGTTTAATTATTTTTTTCTTGTCTTTCTTTGATTTCTTCTAATTTTTTGTTTGTTTTTTCTTCCATTTCTTTAAGGGAATTTTTTATTTCCTCTTTAAGGAAGTTTTTCATTTCTTCTTTAATGGATTTTTTCATTTCTTCTTTAAGGGAATTTTTTATTACCTCTTTAATGTAGTTTTTCATTTCCTCTTTAAGGGAATTTTTTATTTCCTCTTTAATGGAGATTTTCATTTCCTCTTTAAGGGAATTTTTTATTTCCTCTTTAAGGGTATTTTTTATTTCCTCTTTAAGGGCCTCTATCATCTTCTTAAAGTCATTTTTAGGATTGATTTCTTCTGTTTCTTCTGCCTTGGTATGTTCAGGACTTGCAATTGTAGGGTCGGTAGGTTCTGGTGTTGTCATATAGGTCTTTATGTTGTTGCCTGTATTTTTCCGCTGGCGTCTACTCATCTTTTTCTCTGCTCAGTGCAGATGGTGTAAGACCCTAACCCTTTAGGCTTACACCTCCAAGCCTCAGAAATGAGAAACTTCAAGCACCAGGAGATGAGAAACTAAATATCTGGTTCCCAGAGCAAGATGACCACCCTGTTCTCAGTCGGTGAAGTGTATACTTACGATTCTGGTGATCTGGTTCGGTGGTTGGGTGGTGCCTTCTTCTGTGTTCTCGGGTCACGTTTTGCTCATTCGTTGGCTCCTCAGCTGATCTTGTTTCCTCAGACTTCAAACTGTAGGATTCTGAATCCTTTCCCGGATGGATTTCAGCTGAGCGGGATGGATTTCAGCTGAGCAGGGTAGTCTCACCAGCACCTCCAAGTTGTTGGGTTTCGCAGGATCAGCAGCTGGGCCCTGGGTTGGCCTCAGACAGAGTGTTCAGATCCGTTCTGGTTCTGTCTCTGGGTGTTGGGATTAAAGGCGTCCCGGTGCATTCACACCTTGCTTCCTAAGCATCTCCATGGTGTCTCCCAGACTTCTCCCCCATATCTAAAATCATAACAAATCCTAAGGAATACAAAGGCAAAATTGTTGCAGAGAATCCTGGAAACTTTCTAGGTTAGCCTCAATTCGAGAACATCACTCAAGTGAGTCCAGAAACGGCTTGTGCCACTGCTCTGTATTGAGCATGTGACAGACCTTGGTATTCACATGACTCTAATTCTACAGCCATACAGAATGCCAAGGTATGAGTGCATGGGAGCTTCCAGCAAGATTTCAAAGAAAAGCCAAGGAGCGCAGGTATAGGTCTTTTAGGATGTAAGTGCCAGAGAGGTCACACAATGGGGCAATGCTTATTAGAGTCAGGACAGTTACTGAAAACCAGAACTATGGAACTACCAGCATGCAACACCAACCCGGAAGAGCCATAATCAATAGACTGAACAGAAAGGTCTGGAGGCCAGAAATCCATAGGACTTGGAACCCAACCCTATACCAGCACACAATGGATGCTGACCTGGAGCTGTGAGTTTTAGGATATGCACTGCCAGATTCAGGCTTTCTGTAGCTAGGTTCCTTTCTACACTTGTCTATCTGCTTTTAAAATAAGAATATAAACCCTAAACCTGTCCCACCATCCTATATTGTAGACATGTGACATATTTGGATTCCATGTAAGCAGCTCACATTTTCATCCTGGATGAAACTGGAATTTGTCTTTATGGATTAAGACTTTGGAACAATGTAGATGGTGTGATTGCTGTGTCTGAGAAGAATGTCAGGGTCAAGAAGGTAAAAGTCATCGTCAGCAAGAGAAAAAGCACTGAGACGACAAATCATTCTTTTTATGTTTTTTTCATTTTGTTCCCAATATTCGGATTCTCCTATAAGCTCTCTGATCTTTTTGTAAATCATCTCTCACAAGTTTCTCCTCCAGCCAATCATCAGCTGGGTCTCTTCTGTGTCTTCGGTCTCCCTTCTCCTCTACTACTGATGCCCGAATTGTTTACTTTCCATTTTGTTTCAATGTACACTGACGCAACAAAATCGTTCTTGATCCTCTTGCCCATAATCACACTTTCCTATTCAACTTCTATAAAGCTCTCAGCAAAATTTTTCAGATTAAATCTTATCAATTTCTCTTTACTTCAAAGCATTCCAGACTTTCCACTGTCTACAAAACACAGTTTCTTGGCCAGGTACAAAATAATTTTATGAACTGACTCCTGCCTAACCTCTCCAAACCTACATTCTACAGCCCCCAACATGCATCATATGATCTCAACACACAGAATTATCTGTACCCCCAACATCCAACCATCTCTCTTCAACATTCTTCCATGCTCCTTGACCTCACCAGTCCCACAGGCCTTCCCTGGCAATGAGGTAACTGGAAACTGCCCAGTGGAATAATAGGACCCTGTAGGAATCATAAATATTTTATACTTTCAGAGCAAAAACCAAGGGCATTAATAAGGACCCAGAGCTTACTGACAGTGGCCCTGATGCTAAAAGGACAATGGCTTCAATCAGTGACCACCCTCCTAGAAACCTTGCCTTACCTACTTACTAGTCAGAATTGATCAATGTGCTGTTGCTTCCCACTGAGCTCATTGCCCTTTGTTGTTGTTGTTGTTGTTGTCATGGCAAGGAGAACTTGAATGGGAACTCTTGTGTTAGCATCATCTTTTCTTTTGTTTAGAGGGCTGCTGGCCGCACTTGCTTTTGGTCAGAGCTGTGTCTTTTAACTGACTCAAGTAGATGTCCTACTAAAGTCCATCAGCAAATCTTTGAATCTGGTCCCATTTCCACCATTACTGGACCCATGCCCATGGCATCATCCAATTTAGATAAGATAGTGCTCCTTTCTGATTTTCCTTTGTGCCCACTATTTAGCTCTATTATAACAGCCTTTTGTAGTAGAATAGATTCATCATAATTTTCCATAAGTATCCTCTGAATTAAGGATTTATTGTACGACTTCAATGTTATGCAACTATGATTGAAGCCGAGGAAGAGCAAATCTGCAAAGCAGGGGTAGAAAAGTAGTCAATAGTTAAGCTCCCTGTAGAGATAATGTGGGTAGACTCATTGGATCATTGAAGGAAATCCAAGATTCCGTCAGAGTGAGACCACAAAAGAAGAGCATATGGAGATGGACCCAGAAACTGTCCCTTATGCCTTGGAGAGCTGCAGTGTTGGTAGATTCCTTAGCAGGAGAGTGAACCTGGGGCCATGGTGAATAAAAGCTGGATGGGGGGAGAGGAAGGAACAAGTTAGAGTGCTCAGACTATCAGCATCTCTCTCATTACATTTGACGGTGGCAACCTTCTGTGAGTAATGATCTTTGCTGCATTCCTGCCAATCAAATCTCAATTTATTCTTTTGGAAAGCCAGTAGAGAAAGTTACCCAGGGAAATAACAGTTCCCAGCTTTGGCCATATTCAGCAAACATCTTTTCTGGCAATCCTTGCTCTAAACTACGAGAGTAGATGACAGGGAATGTGGTTTGTGTGCTTTATCAGTGCCTATGACATGGGAAGCAATGAATGTGTGAGCAATGTTACTGAGTGTGTATGTGGTTGTTACAGATTTATGTCTCTAATCATTCTCAGAGCATAGGTAGATATGGTGTTGTACATTCATGGACTCAAAATTTCTCATGTACCAAGATGGAATTTCAGTGACTTCAAGAATATATATAAAGGCTCTAGTGTGGAAGGTAAATTGAATTAATCACCTATGCTCATCTATTTATTTGTAATTTTAAAAAATAGAGAATGTTTTTCTAAGGTAAATTTTACCTTTCACCCTTATGTTATCAGCACCCATAATTTTCTTTTATGGGTTGGTCTTAGAGTGGCCACTCCCTTTTGTTTGTTCTCTGTTCATTGCTCCTGATGTTTTCAGGGTGCTGATGGTAACACCTACAATGAAGAATCATATTATGTGGAGAGGTTTATCTTGAGGACAACTGTCCTTGTCATAAGTCAAAATGAGCATGAAAGTCTGACCCAAGAATGCCAAAGTTCCTCCTTGTCTGTCTTACATCACAGAAAGAAATGCAAGTTTCTCCATCAGGAAAAAGAGATCAATTTCTGATATTAATAGCATTGACTGGATAGATTCCAGATGTTTGGGGGGCAGGAAATGATACAGATATTCCATTTGGGGCTGAGCAAAGCCTCTTATTGTTTGCACATTGATCAGTTATGGGTTTTTACGTCAATTGCCAATGATTTCAAGAACCTTCTCTGACAAGGGTTGGGCAATTCACTGATCCATGGGTATAGCAAAATGTCATTATGAATCATTTTATTAGTGTGTTCCTTTGGAAGAAGAATAGTGGTAGGTTTATCTCAGGGGACATAAGGTAGAAGGGGTGGAAAGGGTCAGGGATAATGGATGACTTCAAGGAAACGCTGCTTTCCAGACAGGACAGCCCAAATGCACATATGAACTCACAGAGACTGTACAGCATGCTCAGCACCTGTACTCAAAGCCAGACAAAATCCTAGCCTAGCTAGAGAGGGAAGTGGGGAACACAATTCACCCCTAGCCAAGAATCTGTTGACATTGCTTTTGAGTAAGGGAAAGTCAGTTTTCTTCAGTGGAATGACTTTTGAGATATTAGTCACGTCCCAAGGAAGGCCCCAAACTCAGGAATAGTCACAACCAGGACTTTGTGGTTTTTTGTTGTTGTTTCGTTTTATTCTATTGTTTTTTGTTGTTTTGTTTTGAGAGAGGGGAAATTCATAAAGTTGTATGGGTAAGGATATACAGAAAAATCAGGGAGTAGCTGATAGAAGGAAATAAATGTGATCAAAATATACTGTATTAAATTCCCCAACAATAATGAAAACATTTTAAAAAGAGCCTTGACCGGGTACGGCAATACAGCTGTAATCCAAGCACTCAAGGAAGATGGAGGATGAAAATTTCAAGATCAGCCTGAATTACATAATGAATCTCTCTCAAAGTAAATCTGCATCAAATTTTGTGAGTTGATTCCAATTCTACTGTGTCCTGGAATTAGAATTTACAAATTGTGATTCTAATGAAAACCAATGGAACATGTAGGGATAATGGAGAATTTCTAGAGAAGTCACTGTGTGTTTTTATTTGGTCAGAGTTCTCTCATGCTCACTCACATCAAAACACAGACACCCTTTTCCTGTTGCTTTGCTTATTCCTCAAGGAGGAGCCAAATGCCCAGCTTGACCATGATGAGCTCTCTATTTGGCCAACACAGGCAGTAGGTATGACATTTCTTTCCCGTGCGCTCTCCCAGGATTCCTTGTAGAAATTTCCTTCCATTACATGTATTTCTGGTTAACGAACTATTCTGAGACAGCCTGGGAAATAAAATTAGTATATCCAGCTTTTTGGTTTACTATAACATCACAATTCTCTGTCTATAGCTCTCAAAATAATGGACTGTCCCCTCTGTCAGCACCTCCAGGGTTACACCAAAGGGAAGCCTGAAGTAGCAGAGTAAAGACAGTGTGTCTTCTTCATTTCTTGGTGCACACAACTATTGCTAAAGATATTTTGAGAACTGTGATAGGAAAGTCAGTGTAACTATATAGTAAGTAGAATGTAAGATCTGCATAATATAAGAGACTCCAAAGAAATGGCAGCCTGCTTAGCTATCGCTTCACAAACCTATCCCTCATTAGGGGTGGTTGAATAGGCCTCATCAAAGAACCTCATCAGAGCAAACATTACTATTTGCTTTACTTACTGATGAAAAATAACATCTAGGACAAAGAGGATTTTCATTCCCAGAGAGATTAGCATGACTGGAAGTTACTACCTAAACTGTCAAGTTAGCTAAGAAGCTGTCCTGTGTTCCTTTTTATAAAAGACCTAACACAAGGCAATGTGTTATTTCATCAAAGTGTTATCATAAACCAGCAGCCATTTGCCAGTACCGAAAACAAATGACAGGATGGTGAAGGATTGAAGAGAGGAATGGGTAGCTAGGCAGATCATTGTCATATTGGAATATGTTCCCGGGTCCTTTTGGATAAAGCCATTGGTATCCCTTTTTCTCCCTATATCTCATCTCCTCAGCTCGTCTGCCACCATCCACGCCCTCATGTCTCATCTTCTTGCCTTCTTTTAGGGCCCAGATCAGTAATGTGTGACATGGTTTACATTCTTGCTAGATTGCCTCTTAGGAGAAACCACTGCTTCTTCTGCAGCAAAATTTGCAAATTTCAAGCACAAATTAAAGGCTTTTAAGAATTAGAAAGAATAAGCGTTTGAATTAGAACAGTCTAAATGTACTGCTTGGCGGGAAGCAAGCTGTTTCCCTCCCCGGTCTGCCCGTGGCGCCTTGACACAGTGAATCAGTGACTTGGCTTAGAATGAGGTCAGTGAAGGTTGAGAGAAAAAGTCATCTAAACCTGTGCTCTGGCATCCCGCAGGAGATAACCACTGCCAGAGCAAACAAAGTTCACTTCCATCTGGCTGCTCCTTATCCTGAAGTTCTTTTCTGGAAAATATGGGTTTATTTCTGGGTTGATTATGTCCTTTTATCTCATTGGTAGAGTGACTGCTAAGTATTCAGGAAGGGCGTGCTGGGATTGTCCTGGCATAATTATTGCAGAGCGCCCCTTCACCTCTGGAACTGTGCTGGTTTATGCAGTGAGTTAGTTATTATTTTGAAAACTTCACTCTAAAAGCTGGCATTGAAGTTGAGCTATTCCAGCTAAGTCAGAGCCACAAAAATAAAATAAAAAATAAATTAAAAAAAACACAGCTCCCATGCAGGTAACTTGGCCACAGTGGGGTTGAAATGATTCATCAGGTCTGTCTGGAGGGGAAAAAAAAATGAGGAATCCCATCCTCCCAGAGTCATGAGACCACAGAAAGAGGACAGGGCCACAGCCCAGTGAAGTGACTGTCAGTACCCAGACAGCATCTACAGCCAGCTGCTTCCTACTCTTCTCGCGGAGTGCCTTGCTTTCCAGGACAGTCCTGCTCCTGATCGGGGAGTACGGGCTTTACAGGCATCATTTCTGTGTTTAAATGTTATCACTTGCTGACTGTGGAGTCTAACCTCTTCTAACCTCTGTTAGCCTGAGTCTTTCCAGCCACAAGATGAGAATAATCAGAGCCGTCTTCCAGGCTTGGAAAAGGGACCACAGCTCACCTCTGCAAGGACTTTAGCCTGAGACCTAATTAATACAAAGTTACCACCAAATAAATAGAAGCTGTTTTTATAAACTTCGTGGAAATCCTGGCCAGTTGTGCAGGTGACCCTTACCTCCCTATTTCTATCTGACAGGCTCTTTCTCTCAGAGATTGGAAGCAAAAGCTTCTGTTCTCACTCAGCATTGTGTATAGCACCCAGTGTTTTACAGTGCGACGCATGATACACCTCTCGGTATGTTCCTGATCTACTGTCCCAAGTCCAAGGACTACTGCCAGTCAAGGCCCTCTGTTTACTTTTCCTGCCCCAACAGGGTCAAGATGTCACAGTTGCCAGGAAATTCTGAAGTGTTCACAGGGCAGAGGAGATGGCTACATGGCCGAGGCAAAAGGCTCTGTGAGGAACCCCAATAAAGTATCTTTGCAAAGTAGGAAAATTTCACTTTAACTGGATTTATATACAATGGATATTCATACACAATCAGCAGTCTTCTTTTTTATTGAAAATAGATTCTTTGTTCATGCACTATATCATGATTAGAGTTTTCCCTCCCTCTACTCCTCCCGGTTCCTCCCCACATACCCTCCCTTCCAGATCCACTCCCTTTCTGTCTCTCCTTAGAAAAGAACAGGCTTCTAAGAGATAACAACCAAACATGACAAAAAATAAAATATAATAAGATGAAGCAAAAATTATCATTTTGAAGTTGGACCTGGCAATCCAACAGGAGGAAAAGAGTCTCAAAATAGTGTCAGAGACCCATAAAAACGCTGAGCTGATGGCTGTAATATATATGCGGAGGACCTGATGTTTGGTCCCTGTGCTTACTTCTTCAGTCTCTGTGAGCTCACATACGCCTTGCTTAGCTGATTCAAAGGACCTTGTTCTCCTGGTGTCCTCCATACCCTCTGACTCTTAATTTCTCCATCTCCTTTTCCACAGGATTCTCTGAGGGATTTGATGGAAACCTCCAATTCTCTCTCTCTCTCTCTCTCTCTCTCTCTCTCTCTCTCTCTCTCTCTCTCTCTCATGTCTGGTGTGTGCATCTGTTCCCTACTTTTGCAAGCGGAAGCTTCTAATGATGACTGGATAAGGCACTGATCTATGAGTATAGAAGAATATTATTAGGAATCACTTCATTGATTTTTTTTTTTTAGATCAGTTGTGTTTGTTTGTACCCTGTCTCTGGGCTATCTAGTCTCTTGTTCTTGGTTACACAAGCAGTGTTGACTACAAGTTCCTTCTCGGGGAGTGGGCCTTAAGTCAAATCAGATATTGGTTGGCTACTCCCAAAAGTTCTGTACCACCATTGCCCTCGTGTATTTTGCAGGCAAGACAGGTTGTAGGTCAAAGGTTTGTGGCTAAGTTGATTTCCACATTTCTATTTCAATAGACTACAGAGTACCTTCCTGCGCCAAAGAGACTAAAAAGTAGGGGTGAAGGTTCCATGTAGGTATCAGCTCGATTTCTCCATGTTCAAAAAGTTGTGTGGATGCTGTCTTCAGCAATGCGTCCCCATTGTCAGTTTGCAGAAATCAACCCTTTGTCTTAGCATCAGCCTGGATTGGGGATATCTATGGGACTCCTTTGACCAACAACTCAATTAAGTGCAACCCAGTCCTGCCACTGGAAGCCTTACCTGGTGACAAGAGATGGCCAGTTGAGTCTCTGTATCCCCCATTACTAGGAATCATCATTAGAATCACCTTCATAGATTCCAGGAAGTTTCCACTGCACGAGGTTTCCACACCACCACCCCAAAGTGCCCCCTAATTCCAGCTGTCTCTCTCTTCATTCCACCCCCTAGAAGATTCCTCCCACTCCTGTCCCCACTTACTCCCAGGCCATATAAAATCTATTCTATTCTGTAGATGTAACCGACCGCCTTATTAAATAAGAAACACAGAGCCAATGTAAAGGTGAAAGCCCAAGAGGTCAGAGCTAGGAGCCTTACCAACTTTCCGCCAGCTAGACTCTCCCGCCAAGAGACTTCTCCGAAAAAGGAGTTTCTTCCTGTGTGGTTGTCTTATAAAGAGTTCTGGTTCTTCCTTCTCATTGGTTGTGAACCCAACTACGTGGCTGTCTCGTCACGGCCTCTCTGTACAGACCTCCCAAGTTTTCTATGGTTGGTATTGAGATTAAGGGCGTGTGTCTCCAATGCTGGCTGTATCCTTGAACACACAGAGATCTACCTAGTTCTGCTTACCAAGTGCTGGGATTAAAGGCGTGCACCACCACCGCCCTGGCTTTCCCTATGGCTTGCTAATAGCTCTGACCCCTAGGCAACTTTATTTATTAACATACAAATAAAATCACATTTCAGTACAAATAGAATACCACTATACTATTCCCCCTTCCCCCAGGAGATCAGTGTGTCACCCCTAGACCCCTACTCTTTACCCAACCTCTCTGTGTCTATGGATTGTAGCTTGCTTATCATTTACTTAATGGCTAATATCCACTTATAAGTGAATACATACAATATTTATCTTTCTAGATAGGGGTTACCTCACTGAGCATGATTTTTTTTCTAGTTCCAACCATTTGCCTGCAAATTTCATGATATCATTTTTAGCAGTAATGTAAAATTACTGCTGAGTAATACTTCATAGTGTAAATGTACTACATTTTGTTTTTTCATTCTTCTGTTGAGGAACATATAGGTTGTTTCCAGTTTTTGGCTGTTATGAATAGAGCCACAATGAATATGACTGAGTAAGTGTCCCTGTGGTAGGATGGAGCATCCTTTGGGTATATGCCCAAGAGTGGTATAGCTGGGGCTTGAGATAGTTGATTCCCAATTTTCTGAGGAACTACCATATTGATAGTACATAGAACATAGTGGCTGTACAGTTTGCACTCCCACCAGCAGTGGAGGAGTGTTCCCCTTGCTCCACATCCTTGACAGCATGAACTGACTGACACTTGTGTTATTGATATTAGATATTCTGGCAGATATAATACAGAATCTCAAAGTAGTTTTGATTTGCATTTCCTTGATTGCTGAGGACATAGTGTTTCTCAGCCATTTGAGATTCTTCTACTGAGAATTCTCTGTTTTGATCTGTACTCCATTTTTAATTAGATTATTTGGTTTTTTTTGATATCTAGTTTCCTCAATTCTTTATATATTTTGGATATTAGTTCTTCATTGGATGTGGAGATGGCAAAAAAAAAAATTTCTACTTTGTAGGCTGCCACTTTGTCTGATGGATTGTGTTCTTTGCCTTACAGAGCTTTTCAGTTGCTTGAGGTTCCCTTTATTAATTGTTGATCTTACTGCTTGAGCTGTCTGTGTTCTGTTCAGAAAGGCTTCTCCTGTACAAATGTATTCAAGTGCAAGGATATTCTTCACTTTCCTTTCTATCAGGTTCATTGTATCTGGTTTTATGTTGCAGTCTTTGATTCACTTGGACTTGATGTTTGTAAAGGTGATAAATATAGATGCATTTGCATTTTTCTACATACAGACATCCAGTTTGACCAATACCATTGTTGAAGATGATTTCTTTTCTTCCAGTGTGTATTTCTGGCTTCTTTATCAAAAATCAGGTGTCCATAGGTGTGTGGATTTATGTCTGTGTCTTTATTCCATTGATCCATGTGTCTGTTTTTATGCCAATACCATGCAGTTTTTATTACTATAGCTCTGTAATACAACTTGAAATCAGGAATGGTGATACCTCCAGCAATTCTTTAATTGTTCAGAATTGATTTATCTATCCTGTTTTGTTTTGTTTTCCCATGTAGTGTTGAGAATTGTACTTTCAAGGTCTATAATAAATTGTGTTGGGATTTTGATGGGTATTGCACTGAATCTGTAGATTGCTTATGTTAGGATGGCCATTTGTACTATGTTAATCCTACTAATCCATGAACATGGGAGATCTTTCCATCTTCTGGTATCTTCAATTTCTTTCTTCAAAGACTTGAAATTTTTACCATAGAAGACTTCAAAGACTTTGATTTTTTTAGAGTTACCCCAAGATATTTCATATTATTTGAAGCTATTTTGAAAGGTGTTATTTTTCTGATTTCTTTCTTAGTCTGTCTATATAGGAGGGCTACTGATTTTTTTTAGTTACTTCTATGTCCAACACTTGCCTGAAAGTGTTTATCAGCTGTAGGAATCCCTGGTGGAATTTTTAGGGTCATTTATGTACACTATCATATCATCTGCAAGTAACAATACTTTGACTTGTTTTTTTAATTTGTATCCTTTTGAGATCCTTCAGTTATCTTATTGCTCTAGCTAAAACTTCATGTACTATATTTAATAGCTATAGAGCCAGTAGACAGCCTTGTCATGTTCCTGATTTTAGTGGAATTGTTTTGAGTTCCTTTACACTTAATTTGATGTTGTCTATAGATTTGATGTAAATTGCTTCATTATGTTTAAGTGTGCCCCTTGTATCCCTGATCTCTCCAGGACTTTTATCATAAAAAGCTGTTAGATTTTGTCAAAAACCTTTCTTCCATCTAATGCGATCATTATGGTTTTTTTTTTAAGTTTGTTTATATGGTGGATTACATTTACTGATTTTTTGTTTATTGAATCTTCCTTGAATCTCTGGGATGAAGCCTACTTAATTGTGGTAGATGATCTTTTTGATGTGTTCTTGGATTTGGTCTGAATATTTTACTGAATATTTTTGCTTGTGTGTTTGTAAGGGAAATGGGTCTGTAATTCTCTTTCTTTGTTGAGCCTTTATGTGGTTTGTGTATCAAGGTAACTGTGGCCTTATAAAATAAATTGGACAATTCTGTTTCTATTCTGTAGAATAATTTGAGCATTATTTGTGTTAACCCTTCCTTGAATGTCTAGTAGAATTCTGTTCCAAGACCACCTGGCCCTGGTCTTTATGGGTTTGCAAACCTTTAATGATGACTTCTATTCCGCTTGGAGTTATAGGTCTACTTAAATTGTTTATCTGATAGTGATTTAACTTTGGTAAATGTACTTATTTAAAAAATTATTCCTATCTTTTAGACTTTCCAATTTGATGGAGTATGGGTTTTTAAAGTACATCCTTATGTTTCCCTGGATTTCCTCAGTGTCTATTGCCATTCTTGTTTCTGATTTTATTAATTCAGATATTCTCTCTCCATCTTTTAGTTAGTTTGGAAAAAGGATTTTCCTATCTTGTTGATTTGCTCAAGCAACTAACTCTTTCTTTCATTAATTCTTTATATTTTTCTCCTTGTTCCTGTTTTATTGATTTCAACTTTCAATTTGATTATTTCTTGCCCTCTGCTTCACTTGAGTGTGCTTATTTCTTTTTGTTCTAGAGCTTTTGGTTGTGCTTTGTAGTTGTTAACATGAGATCTCTCCCTTTTTTTATTGTAGGCACTTAGTGCTATGAAATTTCCTCTTAGCACCACTTTCATTTCACCCCTTAGTTTGGGTATGCTATGTATTCATTTTCATTAAATTCTAGAAAGGCTTTAATTTCTTTCTTATTTTTGTCTTGACCCATTTTCATCCCATAGAGAGTTGTTCAGTTTCCATGAATTTATAAGCTTTCTGTTGTTTCTGCTATTGTTAATGTACAGCTTTAATCCATGGTGGTCTTATATCTGTTGAGACTTGCTTTGTGTCTAAGTATGTAGCCAATTTGGAGAACGTTCCATGAGGTGCTGAGAAGAAGGTATATTCTTTTGTGTTTGTGTGAAACGCTCTGTAAATATCTGTTAGGTCCATTTGGTTCATAATATCTGTTAACTCCATTATTTCTCCATTTAGTTTCTGTCTGAATGACTTGTGCATTGGTAAGACTTGGGTATCGAAGTCTCCCACTATCTGTGTATGAGGGTCAATGTGTGATTTAAACTGTAGTAGTGTTTCCTTTACAAACTTTAGTTCCCTTGTGTTTGGAACATTAATGTTAAGGATTGCAATGTCCTTTCAGTGGATTTTTCCTTTGATAATTATGTAGTGTGCTTGCCCATATCTTTTAATTAGTTTTGGTTTGGAGTTTATTTTGTTAGATATTAAAATGGCTATACCAGATTTCTTCTTAGGACCATTTGTGAAGTATATCTTTTTCTAACCCTTTACCCTTAGGTGATGTCTATCTTTGATGTTGAGGTTTGTTTCTTGGATGCAGTAAAAGGATGGATCCTGTTTTCACATCCATTCTATTAGTTTGTCTTTTTATTGGAGAACTGAGACTACTGATATTGAGAGATAACAATGACCAATGATTGTTGATTCATGTTATTTTGGTGGTGGTGGTGGTGGTGGTGATGATGTGTGCATGCTTCCCTTCTTTTGGTTTTCCTAGTGTGAGATAGTTTCCTGTGTTTTCATGGGTGTAATTAACCTCTTTAGGTTGGAATTTTCCTTTTAAGCACTTTCTATAGGGTTGTATTTATAGATAGATACTGCTTGAACTCGACTTTATCATGGAACATCTTATTTTGTCCATCTATGATGATTGAAAGCTTTGCAGAGTATAGTAGTCTCGGCTGGCATCTGTGGTATTTAAGAGTCTGTAGCACATCTGTCCAGGGCCTTCTGGATTTTAGATCTTCCACTGAGAAGTCAGGTGTAATTCTAATAGGTGTGTCTTTATATGTTGCTTGGTCTTTTTCCTTTGTAGCTTTTAATATTCTTCCTTTGTTCTGTATATTTAGTATTTTGATTATATGGTGAGGGGACTTTTTTCTGATCCAAGCTATTTGGTGTATGTATGCTTCTTGTACCTTTACAGACCTCTCCTTCTTAGGTTAGGAAAATTTTCTTCTATGATTTTGTTGAAAATATTTTCTGGGCTTTTGAACTATGATGCTTCTCCTTCCTCTATTTCTATTATTCTTAGGTTTGGTCTTTTTATAATGTCCCAGATTTCCTGCACGTTTTATGTCAAGAATTTTTACATTTAACATTTTCTTTTACTTATGTATCCATTTCTTCTATTGTATCTTTGATGCCTGAGATTCTCTCTTCCAGTTCTTGTATTCTGTTAGTGAAGCTTGCCTCTTATAGTTCCTGCTCAAATTCTTAAAATTTTCAATTGCAGAATTCTCTCAGTTTGTGTTTTCTTTATTCTTTCTTTTTCCATTTTCAGAACTGGAATAATTTTATTCATTTCCTCCAACTATTTATATTTTCTTAACCTTCTTTAAGGGATTTATTCATTTCCTCCAATTTTATATTAGTGTTTTCCTACATTTCTTTAAGGAATTTATTCATTTCTTCTTTAAGGACCTATATTATCTTCATATAGTTGGTTTTAATGTCTTTTTCTTGTGTGTTTGCTATGCTGACATATTCGGGGCCTGCTGAGGTAGGATAGTTTGGCTCTAGTGGAGTTGTATTGCCTCCAATACAACTCCTATGGCTGTTACTGATTTTGTTCTTAAGCTAATATCTAGGCACCTGGGTTTGAGATGATTATAGAACTAGGTTCTGATGTCTTGGTTTGTCTTTGTTGGGTAGGAGTTTTGTTTTTTTGTTTCTGTTTCCTCTCTTGGTTTTCTGAGAGTGTAATGACTGTATATTGCCTGTTTTCACTAACCTGCTAAGATGGTGTGTTCACAGGGAATGCCTCCTGATATTGGAGGCAAGGATATAGAGACAAGGAGGGGGTTGATGTTAGGACGGGAAGATCTGTTGGGTCCACAGGGGATGTGGGCAGTTGGAAAGAAGGCTGTAGTTGGTCTTCTACTGAAGCACTTGGGGCAAGACTGAAGGATTGGGTCTAGGGCAGTGATTCTCAACCTGTGGGACCCAAACCTTTGGGGGTGTCAAATGATCCTTTTATAGGATATCATATATCCTGTGTATCAGATATTACATAATGATTCATCACAGTAGCACATTACAGTTATGAAGTAGCAATGAGATAATTTTATAATTGGGGGTCACAACATGAGGCATTGTATTAAGGGGTCACAGAATTAGGAAGGTTGAGAACCACTGGTCACAGAGAGGGAGAGGAGAAGGTTTGCAGGCAGCTTATCTGGTTTTCTGGTAGGTGTGGCCTGTTTAGCAGGGGGTGCCTTCTGGAGTTGAGGGCTGGGATATAGTGATGAGTGAAAGGATGGGGGTTAGAAGGGGATGGTCTGTTGAATCCACAGGAGATGTGGGCAGGGAGGAGGGAGGATGCAGGTGTGATCTGTTGCAGCACTAGGGACAAGACTGAGCGATTGGGTCTGGGGGAACAGAGACAACACACTATTATTCTTAATCCTGAAGTGTAAAAAACAGGAAATAGGCCTAGCATCATTGGCTTATAGGGTCAGTCACAGTGGTGACAATTGATACTAATGAAAATGCTACCCCAAGATATTGATATATTTTGAATATGAGTGTAAGCTGGTATATTCAATTGAAGCTGCACATATATTGAAAACGTTTTAAGTAAGGGGTTACTGGAGGTATGGGTGGGTTTAAGAACTAAATATGCTGGAAAATTGAAAACCCATGCCTCTATCATTTTATTTCATTATATTATATTTCATTTATTTCATTGTGATGAAATAAAAACCGCCATGTGTTTCATTCATGTTGTCAAAGCTAAATGTCTGGGTTCCTCAAAGGAAAGGCCAGCACACTAGGTTTTGGTACATGCTGACTTCTAGGGCCAGGTCTGTGGCAGATATTGGGTATATGTGTCAACTCCTAGACCTGGACCTCTTGCTGACATTGGGTGTATGGATCAGTTCCTAGGGCTGGAATTCTGGTAGACAGTGGATGAACACGCATATTACTGTTAGCTCCACTACAAGGATTGTGGAGAATTTCCATCTACCCTGGATCTTTAGTGAAACTTTCCATGGTTCCTACCCCTCTCACTGGTATATGGATGCCCCCCCACCCCAGTTCTGCTTACTATGAAGCCTTGACATGTCAAACGTAAACTCTCCTAGAGATGACTTCCTCTGTCTCAAATGCATTCACATTCACTCTATTTTTGAATAAGACTGAGACTTACCATGAGACCTTGTGCAAATCATGAATTTCAAAATCTACTTTGTTCACTCAGAGGAGCACTGAATTCCCCAGGAAGTTGAAAAGATCGCCTTCCTCTGCTTATCACTAGCCATTGTAGTAACTCTTTCTGTTGATACGGAGTTTCCTGTACACTCTGTTATCCAAAGCAGTCAAGGACAAGCTAGGGAAGGCATCTTTTCACACTATCCACGTAAGTTTGCCTTGGGCTGTGCAAGGTGGCCCATGCCTTTAATTCCAAGACAGCACTTAGGAGGCAGAGTTAGGCAGAGCTTTGTGAGTTCAAGGCCAGCCTGGTCTCCATAATGAGTTCCAGGATAGCCAGAGATACATGATGACACCGTGTCTTGAATGACCGCCCCCGCCCCACCCAGCTGCCAATAAAGCTTTGCCTTGACCTCCTCAAGTCCTCAGTAGAGAATGAGTCCAAAGGGGAAGTGCAGGTTAGGAGAGGCATATGCTGTCATTCAAAGGGTCAGTGTATGGAAGCCCAAAAACCATGTGTCTCAAATTGTCATATGCCCTTTTACCTCATAAAAAGTATGAAATTTCCATAAGACATTCACTCTCTGCTAGCCATTGGAACTTATGTTTGTAATCTCATCTCTTGCATAGTAGAAGCAGGAGCATCAAGAGTTCAAGGTTAGCCTTGGCCACATAATGAGTTTGAATCCAATCTGAGCTATGTCAGATACTCTCACTAAAACAAAAGCAAAACTAATGCTGGGGATGTTGCTTAGGTGGTAGAGTGCTTGCAGATCATGCATGAAACCCAAGTGCAGTCCCAGCACCGCATAAAATTAGGTGCCGTGACACACACGGGTGATCCCAGCACTACAGAAGTCAGGAAGATCAGAGTTGAAAGTCATCCTTGACTATATAGAAGTTCAAGACCAGCGTGTACAACATAAGGCACTATCAAAACAATAAGAGCGAAGCTTTATTCTCGTGGTGATGGGCTAGCTGCCTCTCTCTTTCACCATGACAGCTATGAGGAGAATATCATACAATCCTGTGAGGCTTTCTCACAGCACTAACACCTTGCTATCATTCTGTATTACCATAAGTGTTCACACCTCCATTTCAGAGCAAAAGAAACTGACTTCCAGATGATTCTAAACATCCTGAGATGTTGGGATAGTGACAAAGTTATGACCAGAACTTGGGTCTGCTAATACCAGCATACTGTTTCTCCTTTGAAATACACACATTGACTTAAGTTCAGTCCTAGATGACAATCCTGACCACCTCCCCATACTGCATACTCTACCAGTGCTTTTCCTCAGCCTCCATGGCAGAGTCTAAATTTGCCCTTCCAGCATCCAGCACTCATTGCTGGCCCCCATATGAGTCCCTATGGCAAAGCTGACAGGTACAATTGTATGCTACACACTGCTCAGCTCAACAGACTTCACTGATATCACAACTTATATAATGGTCCTGTCTCAGTGTGGAAAAGCTGTGCCATGAACCACGAATCATGTGTGGCTTATTGTGGAGCTAGTATTGTGGAGTAGTATGATTATATACATATAATATAGTACATACATCAGATATAATATAATATATAATATAGTATATTAATATACTAATATATTGTTACATATATAGCTTCCTATTTGTACATAATCCTCTCTATCCTTATCATCCAAAACACAAATAGAATATCACTTAAAAAGACTAATATCTAAAAATCAAGTATATATTAACAAATAAATAAATACTCTTACTTTTATAATAATATAGTGAAGTAAAAATGAATTTGTTTTTTATTAAGCAGAACCAGAAAATAATTTTTGAACAGAAAATAAATGTCTTGGGTCAATTTATAATGTTGTAATTTTAAAAAACTGTCCCACATTATTTTTCTTCTTGTGATAGCAACATACTTAGTAGTATCAATTAACAAACTGATAAAATCTGAAAATTAATCTACAACATTATTAATGTCAGTGTGTTAGTAAGTTTCATGTGGACTTTGAAAAACAATAGGAGGGAAAAAAAACAGTTAAAACTACAAAGCATGGACAATGGTGTCCTAAAATGTTTCATTACTAGAGACAAATCACTAGTGAAATGGTCACAATTATTTATACCTCTGTTTGCAGCCTACTTTACCAGGCGATATTGGATTTTCATCATCACCAAGTAGACCCTGCTCCCCTAATCTTGAATCTAGTATGGATTTGTTGCTTCATTATGACCTAAGAGGCTACAGCAAAATTGATGATGTGACCATTTGGAGTCTTTAGGAATATCACCATTTGAATAAAACCAAACCAGCTTGCTAGCTGACACAGACTGGTTGTCAGCCCAGCTGAAACCATGATAGGCCAACCAGACCACCACAGAGCCACAGCTGACTATAAACATGGGCATGACCTTGGCTAAGTCTCAAAACACTCAGCCCAATTGAGACCAAACTTCGAATCCCTAGAATAGTGAATTATTTTAAGTGGTTATTTTAAGACATAATACTTTGAGGGTGGCTGGTACATACTAAATCTATCTCGAAATTTCACAAAAGTGAAAACAACATTATTATATGCTCTTCATATTTTGTTTCCTTTTGCTGGAAGAGTCCCTGATAGAAATTCTTCCACTCCATTTGTGGTTCTACTTAGAGAATTGTATCCATTGTGCAGCTGCTTAAAGGCTTAGGTTGGCTTTATCTCCAGTCGGAGACACACAGGAGTTCACCAAAGGACGCTAGAGATGTTGTTTTCACATGACTATGCAGAAAGGAGAAAACTGCCTTGGAAATTAGTCCCTCAGACGTATTTGTAATCTTGGCAAACTCTGACCTGTGGCAGACCTTTCCTGATGAGGCATTAGATGCAGTTTTGTGAAACCGTCCAAATCTGCCTGCAGAAACTGCTTTAGTCCCAAAGCTCAGCAGGGCAGAGCAATGTCTACAGACTCACCACTATGATTTGAGGTCTGTGACACTGTGGCGCTGTTTAAAATCTAAGAGAAACCTTTAAAGATGATTCTGAAGGCAATAATAACAATTATGACGGTTTTACATTTATATTTCCTCCTCTCTAAGAGTTCTATATAGAAGACTGAACACCCTGGAGGAGGTCCCATATATAAGGTGTCCTTTGACTGAAGGAGAAGCGAGTAAACATGCTCTACAAAAGGCTCTTCATGGAACAGAATAAATGGAAGGAAAGTGGATGACAGAATGAAAATGATAAAGAAGGTCGAGGGAGACACTTATGGTGGGGGAAATGACATTTGTTTTCTTCGGGGTTCAGAGTTCAAATCCCAGTAATAAATAATTTAATTTACGTTCATCACCATTTCGCATCTGATTCCCCTTTACAATAGAGGGAGGTTTTCTTTTCTTTTTTTTTTCTTTCTTCTGCTTGCAATAAAAGTGCCAGACACTGCTACCACAAAAGCTGTTCCCCTCCTCTGACTGTTGGGAGCAGGCTTTGTCCCCACTCTGAGAAGAATGCAACTCTGTACAGATGCTTTAGGGAGCCAACCACATATATTTCCACCCTTAAACACCTTCCAGTCTCTCCAAATGCACCGACGGAGCTAAACCAGAGAGAACAAATTGTCAGCAGTTATGGTAAAATGCCAATGACTAAGTTCATTTTAAAAAGAAGGAAATCACCGTACTGCTGCAGCCCGCCTGCACAGCGTCTCCTCCAAACCTCATCACTGGGGACTCTGCCTCCTCGTGTGCACCCAGGGACCTCCGAGCTCTACCCAGCCCTAACTATCAGTCTTTTTTCTGAACCAACCTCCTTCCTGCTGTGCCACCTGAAGAAGCTCTGTCTACAAGGGACCCCACAGCCGCCACACTTGCCTCGGATCCAGACTGAGCGACAGTGATCAAAGAATGGAACACTAACCCACAAAGATGGAAACAGGTAACTACACCAAGAAACGGTTTAAACATCGTAACTCCTGATGCGGAGATCTCCATGTAAAAACACACACAGCCAGGACAACGTTCCTCCTCTAGAAGCCAGAGACCCTGTCGCAATGGCTCCGAGGAAAGCAATTCAGCTGAAGCCTGAGACAAGGACTTCAAAACAGCCGTTATGAATATGTTCAAGAACCCAAAGAGGATATGGATAAATGCCTTCAAGAAGACTGTGAAAACAGTGAAATGAAATAACGAAATAATTCAAGACAATGCAGTAGAGTTTAACAAAGAAATAGAATCACTGGAGAAAATTCAAACTGAAATAGAACTGGAAATGAACTTAAGATGTCAAACAAAAACCTTAGAGGTAAGACTAAAAGAATAAAAGGTCTAGAAGAGAGGATTTCAAATCTTGAAGACAAGGTAGAAGAAATAGATCACTCAAAGAAAATGGTAAATACTTTCTAAATCCAGGCACAAAATATTCAGGAAATCTCGGAAACTATGAAAAGACCAAATCTAAGAATAATAGGTATAGAGGTAGAAGAAGAAACTCAGGCCAAAGGTACAGAAAATACTTTTAACAAAATCATAGAAGAAAATTTCTCCAACCTAAAGAAAGAGATGCCTATCAAGGTACAAGAAGCATACAGAGCACCAAATAGACAGGATCAGAAAAGGAAGTTCCCAGGACACATAACAATCAAAACACTAAATGTACAGAATGAAAAAAAGACAGTCAAAGCTGCAGGAGGAGAAGACCAAGCCACTTACGATGGCGGGCCCTTTAGAATAACACCTTTCTTCCCAGTGGCAACTCTGAGAGCCAGGAGGGCCTGGAAGGATGCTCTATAAACTATGAAAGACCACAGATGCCAGCCCAGACTACTATACTGAGCAAAACTATCAATCATAATTGATGAAGAAAAAGGAGGAGGAGGAGAAGGAAGAGGAGGAGGAGGAGGAGGAGGAGGAGGAGGAGGAGGAGGAAGAGGAGGAGAGAACATTCTATAATAAAAACCAAATTTGAGTAATTATCAATCATAATTGATGAAGAAGAAGGAGGAGGAGAAGGAGGAGGAGGAGGAAGAGGAGGAGGAGAAGGAGGGTGAGGAAGAGGAGGAGGAGAGAACATTCTATAATAAAAACCAAATTTGAGTAATTTTCTACCTATGAATCCAGCTATACAGAAGGCACTAGAAGGAAAACTTCAGTGTAAAGAAGTTAACTGCACTCAAGATGACACAAGAAGAAATTAATTATTCAAGAAAAGTTCATTGAAAAATGAGAGAACCCACACAACAGTAAAATAACAGGAATAAGTAACACTGCTCATTAACTCCCAATGTTAATAGTCTCAATTCCCACCCCTGAAAAGTCACAGACTGACAGATTGACATAGAAAACATGAGCCATCTTTCTGCTGCATCCAAGAAACACATCTTACCATGAAGGATAGACATCATGTTAGAGTAAACAGATCAAAAGAGGTATTCCAAGTAAATGAACACAAGTAATTCTACTAGACTCAGGAACAAGACAAAGTTGTCCACTCTCTTCTTACTTATTCAGTATAGTACTTGAAGTCTTACCTAAACCAATAAGACAACTGAAGGGGACCAAGAGGATACAAATTGGAAAGGAAGAAGTCAAAATATCTTTATTTGCAAATAATATGATTTTATACATAAAAGAACCTAAAGATTTCACAAAGAAACTCCTATCACTGATAAAACAGGATACAGAATTAACACAAAAATCAGTAGCCGTCCTATATAGAAATGACAAATGTGGAGAATGAAATCAGAGGAACAGCACATTTCATAATAGCCTAAAAGAAATCTTGAGATAACCCTAACCAGAAAATGAAAAAATTGCTTAATAAAAACTTAAGCAAGAAAGAAATTGAAACCACTACAGAAGATGAAAAGATCCCTCATGCTTATGGATCAGTAGGATTCATATTGTGAAAAAGGCCATCCCACCCAAAACAATCTACAGGTTCAATGCAATTCCCATCAAAATTCCAACATTGAAAAATCAATCTTCAACTTCATATGGAAACACAAAAAAACAGGATAGCTAAATCAATCCTGAATAATAAAAGTACTGCTGGGGGTACCATTAGCCCAGATTTCAAGTTGTATTACAGAGCTATAGTAATAAAGGCACCATAATATTTATAATTGACACTCACTGGCAATACTGTCCTCAAATCGAGTGTCACTGTGGATGTCAATCACATTCCAGAGCAGGTCCATGACCAGGAGTAGCTGGCCAACACAAATGAACATGCTGAAGTTTTATTTTGCTACATATTTTTTCATTTTATTGGTCTTTTCTGATGTTCATTTTGTGTTTTTTTAAAAGAGAGATAAACATGAAACATGATTTGAATATTAGTGTCATAATAGAAATAAGCTTAAAATATTAAGACGTGTGGAAAACAGTAACATTTTATAGAATTAACATGAAAGAAATCCTTTAAGAACATGGAGAATACATCATATTCCTAGATAGGAAAGTAATTCTGTGAAACTGCCAATCAACATAATTTCTAATAAAATTTTATAAGAGTTCTTTTTCAAGTAGTCAAATAAATTAATTCTAAAATTCTTTCATAAAGATAAAATTAGGCCAAATTCTCCTGTAAGAACTAAGTTAGAGGTATTTCTTATGATTAATTAAAGCTTACTTTAAATTTTGAGTAATTAAGACATTGTAGAATGCTAATTTTAGCAGTTTAGATGAACCAGAACACACAGACCCACACAAAAGTTACTTGAGACATGAGAAGATAGCTTTATAGATTAGGAAAGAGTCTATTCGATAAAAATCCCTAGCACCATTGGTGATTTGTGTGATAAAATATTATGCCACTAAATAAAAACTGAAACTGACCTCTGACTCTCATCATGCACAATTATTGAAACCAGATAAGTCAAAGGCTAAAAGCTATAGAGGAAAAATTATGAAACCTTTTCGAAAAGAATAAAACCTAGGAGACTATTTTTATGACTTGAGACATGCCTAACTACACAGCTGACTCTTGGGAATGTGAAGTAGTGTGAAATGTCACATAGCACAAGAACTGCTCACCGAGTTCCTATAAACCCCCAAAGAGCAAACGTTAAATGACAGACTTTTAGTGACAACATTAACTTTTATAAATAAAGTGAATGACAAGCTCAAAATTCAGATTAACGGCACCTCCGTGCATTAGGTTGTAAAGAACTGATAAGAAGGGCTCCATCAACTAAACAGGGCAGAGTCTGTCATCTCTGTCTTCACCTCACACTGTTTATTGCCATGCATAATAAATTATTTATGCGAACTTCTCCCTCCGGGGTCCCCCCATTGTGCTGTAAGCCTGTATTTAAGACCTCCTCCCCTCTTCAATAAATGACATTCGGCATTTAAAAGTTATATATATATATATATATATATATATATATATATATATATAATTGAATGAATACTGTGAATGTAATCTATGAATATCACAAATGTGATTAATATCATGAGTGTAATTAATGAATATCATGAGTGTAATTTAATAAATAAATAAATAAATGAAAAAGAAAAAAGTACTAGAAAATAAAAATAAATAAATAAATTATTTATGTTATTTTTTTTTTTTTTTTTTTTTTTTGGTTTTTCGAGACAGGGTTTCTCTGTGTAGCTTTGCGCCTTTCCTGGAACTCGCTTGGGAGACCAGGCTGGCCTTGAACTCACAGAGATCCTCTTGCCTCTGCCTCCCGAGTGCTGGGATTAAAGGCGTGCACCACCACCGCCCGGCCTATTTATGTTATTATACATATTATTTATACATTGCCACTACAAAGTGGAATTTAAAAACAAATTTCAATTTTAACAATATTGTTCGCTATACAAAGACTGATTTGGTCACAACTGGACATCTCTAAAAATCTAAGTAGAGGTTGCTGGCCAGCAGGACAGGTGAGATGTGACAAATACTCTTCTTGTCTTTGAAGTTATTTGTACGTAGTTTAAAGTAAACACAAGTCTTCATTGACTGAACTGTCTTCTACACCTGAAAGATGATAATTGGATGAGTTATCGAGTGAAATCTTTTAACTATTCTTGTTAGTCAAAATTGTTAATAGTATAGAGTCCATATTGATACTGCTACAACATCCCATCACAAATTAGAGCCGTTCAAGTGGAAGCCAGATCACACCCACCCTGCTCAAATCCCTTGCATCAGTTCTCCTGAAAGTGATCTAATCCATTCATTGTAAGTTAGGGAACGAAGACAGAAGGAAGGAGAGGATATGTGTGTGTGTGTGTGTGTGTGTGTGTGTGTGTGTGTGTGCACGCGTGTGCATGTGTGTGTGTATATGTAACCATTTTCATGAGACAAAGCTTGATACATACAACCACCATATTGAAGGTAATTTTAGCAGGTAGTAAGTTGTAGGCATGATCTTAGAGACGCGTATGCTTTTTGTTGAAAGTAGGAAGCCACTTCACTTTCACCAAATATTCCACAAACCCCTTATTACTGAGCTTGAAAATGCCACTGCAAATATCAAGGGTGTCACCCACAAGGAACACCTAAAATTAAAAGTATAGACTCGATAAATTTATTAGTGCCGGAGGCCCAAAAAGGAAGGACAGGGTTTTCAGAGTCTGGAAAGGAAAGACAAGAGAAGCCAGAAAGACTAGGCATGACTGGTGGACACCATGACAGTTTCCACAGCCTTGTAAGCAGCAGCCCATGCCTGAGGTCACAAGGTGAGTTGTCTCTGCAGAGAACTGTCTGTCACCAGTGTCTCCCACCTACAGAGACCTGGTGCTTCCTAGCCCGCCTCCCCGAAGTCTGCATAATGCTAGTTCAGGTTGTTAATCAGGTAAGAAAGAGCCTCGATGGCCAGAGCCCAGATGCATGGTTTGTGTCAGGGTGGTTACAGGAACACTGTGATGCCAAATGCTGAAGGTAGGTCCTGTCCCCCTAGTGCCAGCCCCTTCTTAGGGATGTGTCATATGGATGTCCTTTAGGGGGAGGGCCAATTATGTCACTGAGGAGAAGAGAGTGTTGGCCAGCAGGGACCCCTTGTGCAGAAAAGTAATGTGAATTACTCCAAATGTGCACCAAGGTTCTATTTGCTGTCTTCCTTGGGTTCAGGAATAGAAACTAAAGTCTTGAACAATAAGGGAGACGCTGAAGTTGCTTCAGAAATCACTACTGACACACATTAATTTTACTTGCCTGGAAGTGACCAAAAAAATAATAATAATAATAATTTTAAAAAAAAAGCATCCCTTGGTGGGTCATGTGACTTTGCCTGTCCTCCAGACAGATCTCTCTTGTCCAGCAGTGTGGAGGAGCTTGCGAAATCTGTGGAGGTTTTCGCCGCCCCTGCAGGAAGAAAACAGGTGGATGGATAAATGAGCATGGCCTTGCTCCTCGTCTCCTTGCTGGCGTTCCTGGGCTCGGGGACGGGATGTCGTCACTGGCTGTGCCATTGCTCTAACAGGGTCCTCCTCTGCCAAGACAGCAAGGTGACAGAGATTCCGCCAGACCTCCCCCGGAACGCCGTGGAACTGTGAGTATCACCGCGGGGACAGCTGTGCGGCTGCCATTTGTGCGTCCAGGACTATTATTATTTTCCTAGGAGACTGATAGCGGCCGGGCTGAACTAGTTCTGTCCTGACCAAAAGCTACAGTAAAACAAACTCCCCCAGACAGACGCTTCTGTCCTGTGGCTGTCTAAGGCGCGGTGGTGAGAGTTTATGCTGGCATTTATCGGGGAAGGCCGGTGTGGAAAGCAAAGGGGTGTAGTTTGGGGGACACATTTACTCTAGGGCTCCACACTCCCTCCAGACACAGCAAAGGTAAAAAGGAAAGGAAAGAAGAATTGGGAGACCTTCACCTGGAGGCAAGAAGAGCTGGCCGAGGCCAGCTGTACACACACCGTGGATGTCTCAAGGCAAGGGCGCCCAAGCTTGTTTGTGGCTTTGGAGACAGCAGCAGGTAGTTCCGGAGTTCTGGGGTTCCAGGGTTGTTCTTAATGGAGAAAGGGAAGCTTGAGACGTGAGGAAAGAGTGTGAAGAAAAGAGGAAGAGCTGAAAGGGAGAAAGAAAACAGAATAATAAACAGCAGGGAAAGTGATGCCAAGTCTGGATTCTTTGCTGAAATTCATTTAAATTTCATTTAAATATGAACTAATTAAAATTAAATTTCATTAAAATTTATTTAAATATTAAATAAAAAGTATTTAAACAGAAAGTAGACATTTGCCTAGAACTGGGCAAGAACTGGGACAGATATCTCAGCCTCTCTCTTTGCTTTGCAACGTGGAATCCAGTGGCCACACACTAAAGAAAGCTCCAAACTCTCTCAGCCTATTGAGAAGGAGCCGGAGCATATGAAACAGAGGCTCAGGCCCACCCACTCAGCGTTCTTTCCTGGAGCCCCAGACCCGGGCTGTGTGATTGCCCAGGTACTGAGAACTGCAAGCGCGGCGCAGATAGCAAACAACCTCAGGTTTTTCACTCCAAGCCAGGGCTGTGACTCTCAGATTATCTCTTTAGGATAATGTTTGGAATTTAGCCCTCTCGGGTGACCTCTCGAGTCTACAGCAACTGTGCAGAAGCAGTGGCTGGGAGAAAGAAAACATTGCCCGGCTCTGTGTTTTGGCTACCCTGCCCAGATGAGGCAGCTGTCTTGATTACACTGAAGGATGTGCTGCGCACAGACAGTCTGGTGCGTGAGGTCACTCTCAAACAGGGCAGGCCAACGCACCCTTAGCCTCACCAGTTATCTGCAGCTCAGGCTTCAGGCGCTTACCCTCCCTGAACCTCTACTTCCTACTTCTAAGGTGATTTTAACACTTGCTTGAGTGACTGTGATATGCGGCATAGATGCCTTCCCCTCCACACTGATTCCCCTCTCTCTGGGTCTCCTCTACCTGCCTCCCTGTGCCCCCGTGGGCCAAGCAGTGGCATCCAAGTTTTGAAGGAAATATCTCCTATAGATTTAATTGATGAGTAAGTAGTATTCCTCTGCCCTCCAAACTCCCTCCCATGCCTAGCTGTCTTCTGGCTGTTATTTCTTCCTAAGAAGAGGAATTTTTTTCCTCCTTCTGCATTGAAAAAGTTGGATAACAAGAAAAATAAAAAGGGAGGAACGGAGGAGGGGAATGAAGGAAAGAAAAAAGGAAAGGAGAAAGGAGAGATTGGGGGAAATACGTGTGCATGATTCAGAAGGACCAGCAATATGACTTCTTTTTCTTACACTAAGGTATAAATAACTAAAATACATCCTTTTTCAAGAGCATTTCATAGCTGAGGAAAAAGCATGAGGTGTTGACATTTTATAGAGTGGGAGAATGTTAGACAGAACAGCAGAACAAACTTCATACTCTTGACTCTGGACAGCCCTCATTACATGTACACACTAGAGGAAACGCATAAAATTAAAAGGGGCAAGACAAATGCATGCTGACTGTTGGCATCCCCTGCCCCCATCGCTAAGGAATGAGCCTGGTTGTTTGGAAGCTCTGGTAACTGTGGTAAGATCCATCCTCTTTGGAGGCTTTAAGTCACAACCTACTAAGAAGGTTAGCAATCTTCTTGCCAAAGTGCACCGGGAAAAAGAAGCTAAAATAGAACAGTTATTTGAGGAGTGTGCGTGTGTACATGCGTCTGTGCTTGCGTGCGTGCGTGCTTGCGTGCGTGCGTGCGTGCATGCGTGTGCGTGTGCGTGTGCGTGTGCGTGTGTGTGTGTGTGTGTGTGTGTGTAAAAGATAAAGCGTCAAAAACTGACATTCTGTGTGAACGAACAATTGTTGTTTTTTTTTCTTATATCCTTATAAGGATAGACTTAGGGTAAACTGGAAATTTGGCAAAAGGGGTGAAATTGTGGGCTCTGCCTGGAATTTCTCCTTCACCTGGCTGTGTTCTGAGTTGGGGTAATGACATTAGTGACCGTCATGTCGGGGAAGGCTGGGTCAACCAGCTGAGATTCACTGACGACAATGGCTTGACCCATCAACATGGAAAAGCTGCACTGCTCACCTGGAGGAAAACACCTGTGGTCCTCCGTGTGCATTTTTATCCCGCCTTCCAATCTGGTTTGCGGCGACAGTTCCACTTCATTTCACATATGTGCCACTGTTACCAAAGATTACTACTACCCTAAAATATGCACGTGCTTGTATGAACAGAACTCAGAAGGGCTACGAACAAGCAAGTGGATTCCGTCTTCCAAATGCTGTGGGCTTTGTGCCTTGGATGTAGGGCTTCACTAAGAATTCACAGTGCAAGTTCAAGGGTGGCACAGTCATTTTGCAAAAGCATAGAAAAACTGGACGGCTTCAGCAAAAGCCTCAAGGCTGCTCCTCTGTGACAGCGAGAAGAACCCAATCCAAGTCTGCTTTTGTATCTCTGCTGCATTCTGTGGGAAATGTAGACTCCTTTCTGTTCTTCTGGGGAAAAAATACCAATATGCTGTTCTTAGAGTCTGGACTAGGAGCCAGCTATACGGGTCATTCAGTCTCCTTTGCGCTATGCAACTCAAGTGTGATGGCGTAAAAGCAGACACGGACAGCGGGTAAATGAATGAAATTGTTTGCCCTCACAGAACTTTTTTGTGCCCATGCTGAAATTTAAATTTTATATCATCTTTACAATACAAAATCTTTTGATTTTTTTCCCAATGTGTAAAAAAAAAAAAAAAAAAAAATGTGGGGCGTGAAAAAGATTTATAGTTCATGGTCTTTGAAAAAGCAAAGTCACAAAAATGTTACTTTGGTTGTACGATAACCGATTTGGCCCAATCTAGGTTGTCTGCCGCCCACTCTTGCTTTAACTGAGAGTTTCTTCTGAGTTGAGAGAATAAATTGAACATAAGTGGTCTAGGAACTTGAAGCATGTCATCGCAGAGAGAACACTAAACTAGGCAGGGAGAGCCAGGAGTTGGGGCCACACGGAGCCGGAGTTACAGGGTCATCTTCTAACTGATTCTGACAAGGATAGAATATTAGTGTCTCCACACTGAAAGACCCGAGTTTAAACCCGAGCTGTGCAAATAACTTCTTACTCTATCATCTGTTCTCCCGGCTGGATGATGGAAATGACAGTGTGTGCCTACCTCACAGAATCGCTGTGGAGACTAAATGAGACAATGCCAGTAACAAACAGCAGCTTGTCTCCGGTGCTGTTCTTGGTAATATTGGTGATGTTAGCAAGTGTAAAATGTTAGACAAAAGCCACTTTCATGCACAAGGCTCTTCTGAAGATCAAGTCAGTAGAGAGGAATGAGAACACTTTGGAAAACTGATGGATTTTTATAGCTAGTCTGTAACCTCCCTGTTGCTTGGGAGTGATTATATTCCAGTGGGGGCAGCCCTTCACCTTCATACACTGAGTGAAAAAAAAAATCAGTATTTCTGCAGCCTGTCAGTATTTGCCAAGCACTCGGAAAGCAGGTTCATTCTGATCACCATGAAAGCAGCCGTGATTTCTGCCTTATCTCAGAATCCGCTTCAGCTGGAGGCAGCCATCAAATCCAGAAAAGTCTCTGATCATCCTTCATTCTTCCTGGAGATGAAATTCCTGGGGAAAAGAGTAAACACTTACTCTAGGTCCAAGATTTTAAATCTAGGAGACACTATGGATGCAATCATTTCTTTTTCTTCAGCATGGTCAGATGACTGTTTTAGTTAAAGGGAGCTCACTGACACCATTCCTGGCTTAGGGGATGTCAAACTGAACTCTACTGTAAGCTGACTGGATTAAACCCTCTCCTCACAGTATCCCATAACTGGTTGCAAACTCACTTGATTAGCATTGACTTCGCATTCTCTAATTATCTCTTTAATTTTTATTCTCTTTCTTGGCCTTAGATTCCTTGTATGACTGCCTGGCTTAGCTTGGTCTCCATACCCCACGGCCCTAGGTTATTTTTCAGTTAGGAACAGGTTTTTCTGGCTTAGTCTTAGCTCTGAGGGACATTTCAGTGTTCTATGCAGAGGGATGTCTTCACCATGCCAATGAGTTGTGATCTCCAAGTAAAATAATTGTTGACATTTCAAATACAATTATGGAGCTTTTTTTTTTTTCTCTAGGAACATGCTTGAGGGTTAGGATCCCATAAAAGGTATGTTGGGAAAAGCTCATCTATTCAACTGCCAGTGCCAGAAAGAACTGTTTAAATGTGAACCATAAGCAGGACTCCTGGTTCCTGATTCAGTACTAATAGAGATGAAACCTTCAGTGGGTTTTCGTTGCGTTGTGCCCAAGAAGCAGCCGTTGAAGGCTGCCTGCTCTTATAAACAAGGTGACTCTAATCCATAGACTGTAACCACCATGGAAGTTTCAAACTAGTCTATCATTTTGCAAACTAACTTCCTGTTGCTCACAGCGAGCGTCCTCTTTCCATCGTCTTTAGCCTTGGATCGAAGGAATCACTCTCCAAAGTCTGGCTTTTCTGTTTCCTCATTTACCCCCTCTAATAAAAACCTTCTCCTTTCCCAAAACCAACCTGCTCAATTGTCATTCCATTTCCTCTGCAAAACGCCACCGTCACCATGTTATGAGGCCCTAGTCCAAAAATAATCCAATAGCTCAATAGCTTCCTTCCCTTGCGGATTTACAGCTCCCCATCCTCTGGTGGATGAACATACTTCACAGACTGTAGGGTTTCCCTCAAGCTACATCCCTACCTCTCTGTCTTTATAGTGACTCTTCAGTTGCCCTTAGCTTCTTCTTGGCCTCTTGCTATGCACACTAGTTAACATGGTCACACTCGAAGTTTGTGTCTTTCATGAAGTCATCTGTTGCTACTCACTCTTTATTTAATCTTCCCTTCATCTGAACCCGGGTGCAGCTCATTTCACACTTAATCTTGCTTTGCATTTAATTTTTCATGTGTAGCTTATTTCTTCAACTGCAGTGAAAATTTCCCTTGTGTTACTCATTGCGCCTGGTTCAATGCAATGTGCATTCCGGGTCTTCAATTATGTGTTGAACAAATGATTTAATAAATCAGGCAGAATTACATCTGTTTATTTGCTCTGCTCCTCGGTATTGAAGAAGAGATTTCTATAAAGGATGATTATTGCTCTCTCCTGCAGTGAACTAGGATAGCAATTGATGCTGTTCCTGTTTTCCTTGCTTTTTTTTATGTTTGTTTTACAGAAATGCCTGTATATCACTCTCAAATCTGTTAATTTATTCAGAAACAGCAAAACAAGTTGCCTGAGTTAAAAGTGGAATATTCTGTACACTAGATACGTCGTTCAATTCTTTTGACTTACGTTAACAGTGCCTGCCTCTCTATACCCATGAATATTGAAAAGATGAAAGAAATTGCCTAAACAAAATCACTTTCAACCAGACAGAAATGTTCAAAAAATATATTTTGCCAAATAAGACCATCTCAAACCTTGTAATATTATTCCTTAGATACTCTTTAATTGTAGCTCTGTCTGATTACCAAAAAACCAAGAATTCTCTGTGCAGACTGCTCTGGGTGCCCAGGGCAGGATCACCCCCTGCCCTGCCTTATTTAGATGCTCCTTTAAAAGAAACAAGTTGTTCTGTGTTCATGCTAATACATGGACAATCCTTTCTCCTAGCAAAAACCCCTGTACCTACTTTAGCAAAAATTGTCTATGGCCAGCGTTTGGAATTTAATTGGCTGCAGGAGAGGTTTGTATTCCCTACAGAAGAATCAGGGGGAAATGACTAAAGGAATAGCTATAGAATACAGCACCTCGAACAAGTAGAAATTACATTCCTAGGGAAAAGAATCTTTTAAAGCAGAAGATGAACTCTACCCTGAGAATTGGCTAAGAGCTATAATTTACAGAGTCATTATCAGCAATTGAAGAGTAGGGGTTTGATAGCACAGAACTTCACTTGCTGTGTGAGGATAAAATGCCACTACTTTCCCTAGAGGTACCTGCTTCCCTTCCTCAAACAAGTAGTCCATTGAAGAAGCCTACATTGTAGCAAAAGGACATATGCCAGAAGATGGGAAATTCATTTCATTTTTGATTATCCTTCTCCAAGCTACTTAATTGGTTTATGCAGTCACTAAAGTTGAATGGATATTTTTCTTTTAGCTGTTAGATTTAGACTCTCCAACTTCGTTTTATTTAGACTAGATTCTAGCTAATATATCCCCACAAGGTCAACTAGGAAAGAGAGTAATTATTTTTAATTGCCTAGGATATGATTATAATGAGATTTGGATGTTGGTTTCTGATCTGACCTCTCCCTGAAATATCTGAAAGCATGCCTTCTGCCTCTGACCTGGACATGCCATTACCTTGTTCTTTCGTATGGAATATGCCACTGATCTGCAACTCTTCAAAGAATACACACACACACACACACACACACACATACACACACACACACTTTTTTTTTTTTTCAAATAAACCAACTAAGCCTTACCGTGGAACTTGAACTCAATTATATTTTTAGTATTAGGAGTGATTTGAGTTCATTCTCTTTTATCTGTTCTCCAAAACCTTTTTCATCAAACAGCAACATAAAGCCCTCACACTGAGTCCTGTTTCAGCAGTTTTGAGAAATGTACAACATCTCCATAATGCCATACTTGATGAAAAATCTCCACAAAATAGAGACCCCATAAGCTCCATTAAGCATCAATGAAGTAAAAGGATCAACCGATTGAGGACACCCTGGAGAAAATTCCTAAGTAGATTGCTGGGAGACTGATGTAGGTTCACTCTGAGTTTCCTTCGGTTCTGAAATGCTTTCATTTTACAAATTCCATCCAGGCACCAAACTTGCCAAAACCAATGGGATTTTCTTAGGCCTCAGATTCCAAAAGCTGGGTAATAATTCTACTTGTTGGACCCAGTAGGTAAGGATTCCCTTGGGCTTCACAGAGTTTTGTCATGTGAAAAGCAGTGTGGAGAATCCCCACACAGACACCTAGATTGTCGTTACAGGTTGACAGGGATGTTGAACAAGAATTTGCTAAGTAACTCAGTTCTAACAGTGGCTTTGTGCCTAAATAAACAGAGGCTGAACTTTGCTGAGTGTGGCCTTCCCCTAATGCCCTCTTGGAGTAAGACAGCATAGAAAAGAGACTCCTGCCACAGAAGGGTCACAGTCTGGGGTTCCAGACTGTCAGGAGTGGCTTCCACCACTCTGTCACCTCTGTGGAAGTCTGTGAGATTTGGCTCCAAAGACAGGATCGCATCCCTAGAAGACAGTGTGACCTGTACTTGCCTTACACTCAGTCTGACAGTTACTCTCTGAGCCTTCTGACCCCTCGTCTCTTGAATCCCTGTACTTAGCTCCTGCCCTGACTTATTTACTCTCTGTGATTCAGCTCTCAGATTCAGGGCAAAAAGCCAGACATGTTCTGGACTCAAGTCAACACTCCTGTGTCCTCTTTTCTGACTTCAGCCCTGTGATGCCCATACTATTTTTTTCTTCTCTAGCCCCCAGATATATCTTCTATGTCCCTACCCAAACACAATTATTTTCCCTCATCTAAATATACTCTTCTATTCCAATATTATTCAATTTTAAGACCACAAGAAAGAGGCTCATTTTTCACATGTTCTTAAACAGCAAGTATTTGTGGATTATATGCGTGTGAGACACTCGCCACTTGGGAAAACAATCAGGAGAAGCGGTGTCCCCTCTCCTATGAAGTTAAAAAACAAAACAAGTAACAACAAGAACAGTTTTCTTCATTCTCGCCCACGACAGTCAAAATCCCCCTTAGAATAATCATTGTGGAAACCATGAACTTTATGATTTATTGAATGTTGCTTTATATAATGGGAAATGACAGACCATGAAAACTAGGAGAAATGGATCCCGGTGAAACGCAGTGAGAACAGGGCTGTTGCCTAGCACAGAAAAAAGCTAAGAAAGAGGGACATCAGCCTGTCTACATCTTTCTTACTGACACTGCCCTCCCCGCTCCCAGCCAAGGCTGATTTCAGAAGCTGTCCACAGCCACTTCTCAAATGATCACTGTTTAAAAAGATGGAAAATGTTTATTGTATTTTATAATATAATGAAAAGGAGAACACAGGCAAGAAATAAAATATAATAACATGAACACCAGCGTTAATGACAGGACTGTGTTCAGATGTTAATTACATTTGACTTTAAGGTTTCAAATTATGAAAATCACAGGACTGGAGCCTCCAAGCTTGGGTGAGAGGGATTGACACAAAACTTGGGAGGAGCGGCAAGGGAGAAGAGTGGGCCATTGCATTTCCTTTTCCAAATTCATATTTTCCTCCAAAGCTACTGTGTTCCTAAATGCTATTATATGTCTGTTGGGAAAAGTTTGCCTGTCTGTGGACTATGTATGCCAGATTCGCTCCACCACCTCCACCACCATCATCACCTCCACCACCACCACCTCCACCACCTCCACCACCTCCACCACCACCACCACCACCACCACCACCACCTCCATCACCACCACCACCTCCACCTCCACCTCCACCACCTCCACCACCTCCACCACCACCACCACCACCACCACCACCTCCATCACC
>CABHPP010128384.1:0-23259 GCA_902168425.1 Peromyscus attwateri | reverse complement strand
AGAGAGAGAGAGAGAGAGAGAGAGAGAGAGAGAGAGAGAGAGAGAGATGATTTGGCGGTGTTAATACTTGCATCCATGCGGCTGAACTTAGAAAGCATTTGTACTTGGGTCCCAGCTCCAGTATTTCCATTTGGCACCATCCTTATTTAATCTCTGGGCACTGTTTTCTTATGTGTACAATGGGAATAACAAGCCCTACCCTTGAGATTGTTGAAGGACTAACTTGGTGTATACCACACCACTGGTGTGTTGATGGTGCTTTAAACATAATCTTTTCTCTAGCTCTTGACTTCCTGGCTGATTGGACCATTGATGACAACTCCCAATCTAACATGATGAGGGATGTTTTGCTCCTTTTCCCCCTACTGCCCTGGAACAAAGGGAACATAATCAAGCTTGGAAATATTATTTGTTATCAGCTTCAAAACCAGTTACACTGTGTTTGATATGCAGTGCCGATGTGTGATGCTGGATCTATTAGCTATCAATATTAGACCCCCCAGCTTTCTGCAGTGTGCATTGGTAGCATGACCCTGTCCGGAAGCCCAGCTGGGAGCAATGAACCCTGGGCTTGCAGTTGCACCTGAGTGTTTTCCTTCCCAAATTGCCTGGTGGAGGCTGATTGAACACGTGGAGTTACAGCCTCCAGCTGCTTTCTCTGAGTTTTGCAAATGAGACAAATGAGATCTAGGGAGCAGAAATGGTCTTCTCACCTCCAGATGGCACTGAGTGTTCCTTAGAGTGTCTCTCTCAGGTGGTCTTACTCTGTCACCGTGTGTCTGTCTGGCTGAAAGCTCACAGGGGCCACTTGAATGTGGAGACTAGACCAGACAATGAAAAAGAGAAGCTGCAATGGAGCATGGTCTCAAATGATGAGGAGGAGGAGGAAGAGGAAGAGCAAGAAGAGGAAGAAAAAGAATGAGTAAGAAATAAGAAGAGGGCATGGAATTTACTAAGATATTACTGTACATCCTTGAGGGGGTTTGAATAAAAATGGTCCCCATAGGACCATAGGGAGCAGCATTATTAGGAGGTGTGGCCTTGTTGGAGTGGGTGTGTCACTGGGGGTGCACTTTGATGTTTCAGATGCTCAAGTCAGGCCCAGTGCCACTCTCTCTTTTCCTGCTGTGTGCTGATCCAGATGTAGAACCTTCAGCTCCTTCTCCAGCACCACGCCTGCCTGCATGCTGCCATGTCCCACCATGAAGATAGTGGACTAAACCTCTGAGCTGTAAGCCAGCCCCAATTAAATGTTTTCCTTTATAAGAGTTACCATGGTCATGGTGTCTCTTCACAGCAATAGAAATCCCAACTAAGACAGTCCTGGACTCATTTTGTCTAACTTTCACAGTAATGCTGCCATGTGAAATCATTGGCTCTTTCTTGGTACTGAGAATTGACTCTAGGGCCTCGAGCATGCTGTGTACAGCTTCTACCACTGTGCCACACGCTCAGCTCTTGCTTTACATTTTGAGACAAGGTCTGGTTAAGCTGTACAGGCTAACTTTGAACTCACTCTGGCAAAAAAGAGTCCCCGAATTTGCAAACTTCCTGAGCAGCTGGTATAATAGATCTGAACCTCCAAACTCAACACCAAGTCGAGTCCTTTAATGCCATTAAGAAGATTTCTTTGGCCTCGTGGTGGTGGTGGTGGCGGCGGCGGCGGCGGCGGCGGCGGCGGCGGCGGCACACACCTTTAATCCCAGCACTCAGGAGGCAGAGCTAGACAGATCTCTGTGAGTTCCAGGCCAGCCTGGTCTACAGAGCGAGATCCAGGATAGGCACCAAAACTACGCAGAGAAACCCAGTCTCGAACCCCTCCCCCCTACACACGCACACAAAGAAGATTTCTCTGTGCATTTTCCCAAGCAGTTGTGGTTATCAAACATTCTCCCTCCCAATCTCGTTCAAACTCCACAGCATGCTTTCAATGTCCTATATGAGCAAGCCCCCACCGTTGAGGGGACCTCATTAACACCAGCTAAGCTCCGCCTCTTTAGAAAGTAAAACAGGGGAGGCATTCAAATCTATCCTATGCCTCCCACAATACTGAGTTTTCCCCAACCCACCATATTTAGTGGGAAACACACCAAACCTGGCTTATCCCACCCCAAACTAGAGAACAGAACCGTCAATGCCCAGTTAAACACCAGCACCTCAATGATGCTTGCCTCGGGTTCTCCACGCTGGCTGACTGAGTGTTGGGCTCCAGAGGAAGGGCCATACTGAACCCATAAGTGTCTGTCTCAGCACCACACATGTGCCCTGGCAAGTCACCCGGGCTCTGCCTCAGCTCACTTCTCTGTGACTTCATGGGGTGGGTGTGAGGGATGATTTAATTAAGTACCAGGTACTGGCTCTTCAAAGGTAGTATACTTCCCATGTTACAACCTTGCCATCTGGACTCAGATATGTTCATACTTGTGTACACACATGTACTCTACATGTTCTGTAAAACATGTTTTTTCACCTTTAAGGCCAAAACCAAAATGCTAAGTGGACACAGAATAATCGAAGTGGTTGCTGAGGCAGATTGCAACCCTAATGTTTTTGTTTTTGTTTTTGTTTTTTTTAATGGTGCTTTTGACATCATCAAAATCAATACAGCATGCTAAAACCTCTAAGCACCCTTCTAGGACCCAAATAATTCCAGGAGCTCCTTCTGCACCATGGCTTCTTGTTGGGTGAAACATGGAAGGGTCTCAAATGGATCACAGAAATAAGACCTGCTGGGCTCTTACCATGATGCAGAGTTGAGTGACATTCATCTTGCCTAAGACATAGCTTATTAAAGTGGTACTGCTCCTTTTGTACCCTCATTATTTTCATATTAGTGTGAATTCATTGCTCGTCCTCTGTGACAGAAGGCCTCAGGAACGACAGTGGATGTTGGTAGGGTTGGAGGGAGGAACTGCCATGGGTAAGAGCACATGGCAAGCGAGGTAGGACTTCTGATGCCTACGACAAACTCTGGCCAGGTCACACTTCCAGGAGCAGAATGCTAAGCTTTGGGTCCAACCATCAACTAAGAGCAGCTGGGTAACCTAGCCACGCCTGCCAAGCCCGCAAACATCCACACACTAACTTGTTTCAATGTCATCAGCCTCGCTAAAGTTTCAGCTTACGGTGAGTTTTTATTATTGTTAGTCTCTGGCTGTCATTTTGAGGCTTTTTTCCCCCACAGATTTTAATTGAATGTTCCAGAGGGGAGATATTTCTAGCATATAGTTTTGAACTTTTGCTTCATATTGTGACCAATTAAAATCTGACTAACCACAGAATACACTCTTCCTTTGCTTCATGTATCACCCCCAACAGAGAGAATGTAGTTTGAACGCCTTAATATTATTTTCCATGCTGCTTTGACTTAAATAAGAGAAAAGATTTTTTTTGTGTGTGTGAAGTTCTTTGAAAACTTTCTGACAACCCCATTTGTTGTATCCCTCCCTCATTCCATGGATATACTGGATGGAATTTTCTAGTCTGTTCTTTCTCCTCACGTCAAACTTCCTTATAGAATATAAAGCAGTACTGATCTCTGCGTGACTGAAAGCCAAGCTATGCTGGATGGTGCTTAAATACGATATTAATATACAAAGCAAGGACTCAAAGCCATCCAAACCCAGCCCACCAGCTCCTTTTCCTCGCATCCTTTCACGTTACGTTCCCCACAGACCCCAAGCGTGTTCTCTGGACTCTCGGCCACTTCTCTATGAACAGCCTCACAATCCACCTCGCCAAGGATGCAGAGCAATGCCTCACTCATCTTCATGCTGCTGTAACGGAATAGCCCAGACTGAGTGCTTTGTAAACTACAGACATTTACTTGGCTCATGATTCTGGCAGCCGGAAAATCTAAACTCAAGAATCAACTATGGTGAAGGGATTCTTGCTGTGTAGTAAAATGGTGTAAGGAACCAGACGAGGAAAGGAAGCAGGGAATGGAGTTCACAGACTTGGACTCTTTTCTAATCAACATTGATGTATTCCTGTGTAGAGTCAGAGCACAACCCACGGTGCCTGTCCTCACCTTCCATCTTGGAGGATGCTGTAGGTGCCAGGCTAGCTGGCTGTCAAACTTCTGAGGATTCCCCTGTCTATGCCTCACTCTCTCTATAGGAGGGCTGGATTACAGACACTTGCACTACCACATCTGGCCCTTACTTGGGTTCTGGGAATCCAGACTCATGTCCTCACACTTGCATACCAAGTGATCTATCAGCCGAACCATCTCCCCCAGCCCTTTAAGCTGTTTTACTGGGGATTAAGTTTTCAACACTCAACTTTTGGGGGACACATTCAAACCTGAAACCCTAGCAAGCACCTTGGAGATGATCCATTGACCGAGCCTGCCTCTTCTAAAATGCTGCCGTGACTTTTCTTCCCCTTCCAGGCTCACTTCCACTTCTAAGTGGTCAGTATTTTGTCTTTGACTCTGCTCAACTGCCCTTCTTCCCTAAACATACCCACTCTCCCTTATCTCTCAAACTAGGGGTGTCTGCATGATTCCTTCTTCACCACAGCAAAGCTTCTGGCATATTCCCTTCCCCATTGCTCCGTGTTCCTCTTTCGTTACCGCCTTCTGGAAGGATCATCCCGTGCCCCTAACTACAACTGTCTTACCTTCATTTGCACCTGGACCCACTGAAATTGACCTTCCGCAATATTGTATTCTACGGACAGATGAACTAAGGATTTGGAGACTCAAATAAGAAGGACCTGGAATTGAGGCAAGACTTTGGAAATAAGGACAATTTTTAGAAAATGATGCTTAAAATTGAACTGCCCTTTTTTTTTTTTTGAAAGGATGGTGTGTTTTTTGGGTGGGGGGGGGGGGGGGGGGGGTAATATGTTTCCTGAACCATAATTAGCCTGGAAATGCTCAGATGAAAAATTCTCTGGTGAAAAGTGGCAGTAGAGGCTACCAACGTCCTTGCCTTCCCTTGACAAAGACCTTCCATGAGAGGTGTCTGGGGTAGTGACACAGATCTTTCCTTCCTAAAGGGAGCTTGCAACAAGCAGGGAGCAAGGCAGGCAAACGAGAAAGGACAGGCTGGATGCCACTTTCTCCCTCGGCTCATAAGGCTCTGGGTATTCTGTCCAGCCCCAGCCTCCTTGTCAGGTCCCCTCCCTGTCTGTCCTCTCATCTGCTGCCTTCGCTTGCTGTAGCCTTCTCCGCATCATCTGTTGCTGTCAACTATCACCTCCAGTCTGCACAGCGAATGACACACCAGGACATGCGTCCCTTCCCCACTTCTGAAGGGCTGTCGTTGTTTGGGAAGACGGACTTACTATGGAGCCCGCAAGCTAACCTCAAACTCCAGAATCCTCCCGTCAGCCTCCTGGATACTGGGGTTATAGGTGTGTGAGAATACCCACGGATAATGAGTCTTCTTCTTAATCAAGAAAATAGAAACATGAGACAAGGGCTCTCCTGTTCCGCCATCACCTCCCATCCTTCCTGCTTCTCCCATGGCTGTGTCCTTAGAAGGTAATTGCAGTACCCCGAAGCTAAAACTTCCGATTGAGGTCTTGCCCTCTGTGCTGAGGATGCCAACGAGTGTCTGGCAATGCCCATTCTGAAGCAGGCTGGCAAACGAGCAGAGACTATCCATTCATCTCACATAAGCCACGGAAGAGCTAACAGATGGTGAGTCATTAGACTTTTAGTCACTACTGGCCCAGCCTGGATTTGAACCTGTGACCCCAGGTAAAGGATTTTATGTTGCAATATAAATGCCTGAAGGGCTTAAGGACCTTCAAAACCCTCCTGTCTTAAAGGAACACTTTTAGGCATTTAGAGAGAAATGGAAGTGAAGAAGAAATGAAGGGGGAAAGGAAAAATAGCAGAGGGAAAAGTCACATGACTCAGAGGATGACGCTGTTACTTAAGTGTGTGCACATGTGTACGGATGCACATGCATGTATATGCATATTTGGAGGTCTATTGAGTGTCATCCCTCAAGTGCTGTCCACCTTTGCTTGAAACAGTGTTGGCCCGGAATGCAGCACTTGGCTAGACTGGCTGGCCAGGGAACCCGGAGGACCTGCCTGTTTCCCTACCTACCCAGTCCTAGGGTTACAAGGGTGAGCCACATACAGTCTTTTAAACATGGATTCTGGGGGTGTAATTCAGGTCACTGTGCTTGCAGGGTAAACATGTCACCAGCTGGGCCACCTCCCTGGTCCCCAAAGCTGTTGCTTCTTAAAGTAGTCGCTTTTTAAAGTATTATGCCATTGAAGGTGGATGCCTCCCTCTCCCACACCACAGCGCTCTCTGCAACACCTGCTCTGGCCTTCCCTCTGCCTCCTTGACTGTCTTCATTTATTACTTAACAACAGGGCCTGTTTAGTCCTCCCTGAGACAAGGACTTCCTCCAAAGAGCCATGATGGTAAAGACACGCAAATTCCCCCAGGAGTTTAGGATCCCTGCTTCATTCTGTCCAGCTACGTGCTTAAAGGAAACACCCTTCTGCCCATTTTACAGGGATGGTGGGAAGGTCAAGGGTTAAGGCAAACTTCCTTTTTACATATCAAGAAACAGAGTCTCAATTATCATACAACTCTGGGTTCCTCCAAGAGTTGTCATTTACCAGTGCAGCCGTGTCACATTGGGGAAATTTATGCTACATTTTCATTTTCTTATCTGTAAATCGTGGGAATTACACATAAAGGTCATTGCACAGTGCCCTCCTGCAGAGGACTGCCATTTGGCTTAACCCTAAGACATCTTACTGACATTCGACTAGAACACAGTGTCAGTGGCGTCCCCTGGAGTTGTGCAACCAAACAGCCATGCCAACCAAGGTCCTACGTGTGCATTCTCAGGAAGTATTAGTCACTGCTATTGGTTTGGAGTTAGAACACACTTTTGTTTATATTTTCCTAGGGTTTCGTGAAATAATAGTATCTATGCCTTCCGTCCAACCTATGTTCCCGGTAGCAGTGATTCTCACAGTGGGTGCTGAGGGTCAGTGCAGGTTCTCAGGCTCCATCTACATCTACTCAGTCAGAAGCTCTGGGGTAAGCACCAGCTTTAGGATGCTGGTGAGTCCTGGGGTATAAGATACAAGCCACAGATGTCCGTAGCTCTCAAAGCAAAACTTTGTGGGACTCCAATAGGGATTTCCATCAACCCCAAATCACAGGACTCAGGAGTCTGAGTTGAAAGCCAGCCAAGACAGAGGGATCCAGGTAAGCCCCTTCAAGGTGTTAGTTGAGACCCTAAAGACCACATCTAAGATACATGTGAACTGGAAGTTAGCGAGCCCTTGCTGGAACCAGTGTTTCTTATCTGTGTACTCCTGGTGGATGAGCACAACCTGGGACTGCCAGGGTCCGTAACCCAGCAACCTGGGTGTCAGAGGCAAACCTTCCCTAGAAGAAGAAAAGGCTGTTCTGAGACTCCAGTTTTCCCTACAGAACGCTCCAAATCCACCGAGATTCACTTCTCTCTTGCTCTCTCACATCATTAACTATAGAAGAGCCAGGCCCCAAGTCAGGCGGCTCCCAAGGACAGTCCTCATGGGGCCTTCTGCCTGTAAAAAGAGGCTTCCCCATCTCCAGCCACATGTTTAGGTGGCTCCAGCTCTGGCTGATACCCAGGTCTAAATTCATAGGCGACACTAACAGGAACCATCCCATGAAATTGCTTTTGACCCACAGACATGGGAGACATATATTTTATTTTATTTTACTTTGAGATGAAGTCTCACTATACACCCCAGGCTGGTCTCAAAGTCCCAAGTCTCCTGCCTCAGCCTCCTGAGTGTTGGGTTGCAGGTAGGTACCACCAGTACATGCACTAAAATGTCTATTGTTTAAAAATATCAGTAGATATCCAATCAAAAACAGTAAGAATGGCCAGGGATGATGGTGGACTCCTGTAATTCCAGCACTCAGAGGCTGAGACAGGACAATCTGAGTGACAGGGCTGTGTGGGCTACACAGTGAGATGCTGTCTCAAAAACAAAAAGCATCTAGGCATATGAGATGACGAAACTTGACCATAAGTCATGGTGAATGGAATGGATAATGGAATGGATAATATAACCAAACACCCCGATAACCAAGCTCTCAGACTTTTGCTTTAACTGTTGTAGGAGTTATTACCCCTTCACTCTTTACTCCTGGTCACCCACAACAAGTGGACCATTGATGATGGCCAACAATCGGTACCTGCCTCTTGATCAGTGCTGCATCGTGCTTCCTGTGACCAGGTGGTCTGTGTGCTCCCAGCCTCATTCTCTGCTTACGACCTCACTCCCAGCATGTGATCCGCTTCGTGGAGAAAACATCCCAGGAAGAACACACGGCTTCTACAAACAGCTTTCCTGCCTTCATCTTACAGCAGAGGTACTGCTCCTGCTGCACCCTGCGGTCACCTGTTTGGCCGGCACTTTCCTGCCACTCACTCCCATTTTCTTAGGACCTTACTCCCTCAACTAATTTCCTTCCATATATGCAAATACCTCTTAAGAAAATCCTTCCCATTGGTTAGGTAAATTGTCTCTGTTTTGATATTGTAATTATTTAGCTTTTAAAAAGTATCTTTATTATTTATGGGTGTGGACATCTGTGAAGGTGGCTTTTGGGGTGCCTTTAAAGAAGGCATTGGATCCCCTAGAGCTGGAGTTACAAGCAGTTGTGAATCACCCAGTGTGGGTTCTGGGAACTGAACCCAGGTCCTCTGTGAGAATAGCAAGCACTCCTTAACCACTGAGCCATCTCGCCATCTCATGAGGATTCCATGAATGTGTACAATGAAATATGATCAAATCTGCCCCATTTGTCTCCTCCAATTCCTCAGTACCCCCACCAACTTCAAGTCTCTGTCTCTCCCTCTCCCCACCCCACTAAATCTGGCAAAAACTACCACATCCAATTAATACTTCTTTTGTTTTGTTTCATTTTGTTCTGCATTTGGTATGGAACCAGGCTAGCCACTGATGATATCGTCCTGCCTCAGCCTCCCAACTGTTAGGATTACAAGCATGTGCCGTCACACCCAGCCCTGCTGAAGCGGCCTGAATCCTGTTTTTAGATAATTGTCAACTTCAGTCCCATCACCTTATTCCTTCCCCTCACAGAACGTTTCTAGAAGACTTTTTCTCAATCTGGTCCCATTTAATGACACCCCCAGTTCCCTACTGAACCCCTCAGCAGGGTTCCCCCTCATTCCTCCACTGGTAGCTCCAGCTCCTGAGAAGATCTCAGTGGCTAATTCAGTACATGCTTTGGGCTCCCTCCTGCTCCTGGCACCGCTCCACAGAGCAAGCGCCCTCCCATTTCTCATCATTCTCCTTTTCCACACAGATTCCTGTCTGACTATTGAGGATTACAGTTCTATAGGCCTTGGTCTTTAGGTGTATAATCTATACATTTTGTCCCAAGAAGCTCTTCCAGCATTTGGTTTTAATTATTAATACATAACATTTTCCTCAACATGCCAAACACACACTAGTGTATTGATGGGAGACTCCCTATCTACATTGAAGACCCAAAGATTCTATCACTTGTTGGATCCCCATTCTTCTATCTAAAAGGCTCTATCCGAGGCTCATCAGGTCCGAAACCAAACTCATTGTCTGTCCTAGAAAACATGATCTTCTCCAAAGGTTTCTCTCCCAATAAATGCATTTCCTCCATCCATTTGGTCACAGCAGCTAAGCCCTGGTGCCGCTGTTCACCCTCCTTCCTCAAGACTCCTCAAGTGAACCGTCTTCTAAGTGTTTCCACTGTGTGTATCTTCTCTTCCCAAATCTGTCACCTACGTGAAACTCCCACTCACTGCCCTCCGCTGGGCCCGCTGCTCTCCCTCTGTTGTAACTTCCTGTGGCCTTTGAGGTTCTATACTGTTGGCCCACTACCCACCCACACCTTCAGTCTTGCCTTTAACATCACTTCATCCCTTTCTCCTCTGTCCACTCTGGACTCTTTGAACCCTTGATGCTTCCTCTATCATAAGACCTTTGCGTGTATCTAGAATGTTCTTCCCTGTTCCCTTCAACTGGTCAATGACAATTTCTCCCTTCCATCTCAGCTGGATTGATTATTGCCTAACAACTTTTTTAATTTCTGTAATTAAATCAAATCTCCTTATCCATTTCATGGAGCCTGCCCTTCTGGGCCTCTTTTTAATGGCACTCAGAATGTTTGTTTTTGTGTTATAGGAGTTGTATGTCTGTCATATATTCACAGCACATGGTGTAGATATGCAATAATTTCAATTGAATAAATAAAGGATTAAATAAGTAAAACATTATTATTCCAAATGGGGAAGATGAGCATTTCTGCTACTAAAGTAAGAAAGCCTCCAGGAGACTGCCACACTGGTGACTTGAAGTCCACTGGCATTCTAGGTCACTGACCAAAATACATTCTACCTCTTTCTATGTATGGAAATAGTTAAGAAGTAGGCACAGGAGAGAGACTGATGGAGATCAAAATATCAACTTAATTACTAATCAAGCTGAACTGGGGAGCCATGCTTGACTAATGGCTACAAACTGTGTTTCCTAATATTTCCCTGTAGATATGAGTTTTCCAGCCTCACCTGTGCAGGGGCAGATCATGGCCCATGAAACTTTGCTACATGGGGTGGCAGAAATGAGTACAGAGAGTGGAAGGTCAAGGCACTCTACAGGAGACTGAGAAACCAGAGAGAGGCTGAGAAGAGCAGGCCTGAAGTGTTCTCCTAAAGGCACACCTCACTCCATGGGAAGGAAGCCTGAGGGGAACCAAGCCTGGAGAAGGTCAGTGGTATTATTTTGGCAGAAGCCTTGCTCAAGGAGACTTATCACAAAGCCAGAATGGAGACTCCCTAAATAATACTAACGTAATGAATGTGTAAATATTAGTGTGGTTTCATTTAGAGTAAAAAAGTCTGGTTGTTTAAGAAAGGAAGCAAACATCTTCCTCTTTTCCTGTGAGTGGAACTGACAAATTCTCTTTGCTGTTTCCTTTTGCTCGATCATCTATGGCTTAATAGACTGTTGCCACAAAACACCATTTTAACTTTGTCAGAATGATTCACTTATATTATAAATGTACTATACCTAGATGCATATGTTGTTAATTACCTAAAAATTTCTATTTTATGAACTATCTGATCATATTCTCCTATATTGATGCAAAGTACTTGATTTGTTAAATAATATTTAAAATTAAGCTGGCGGTACAATTTAGGAATGCTTTCTGCTGCAAGTAACAGAATATCCAGCTAGTACTGCCTTAAGTGGTTAAAAAAATATGTCACATATGAGAAGCCCAGATGTGATTATACATTGTTACAGCAAACAACAGAGTCACCAAGCATCCAAATGCTTTCTCTTTCTTTCTTGGGATTATATAGGCCAGGCAGGTTTTGAACTCCTGATCCTCCTGCATCTACCTCCTGAGTGGTGGGATTCCAGATGTGAGCCTGGCTGTTGGCTTCTTCCAGTTCTGTTTACAACGGATATGTTGACTTTTTGCCCCCAGGCTTGTGGCCTCAGGTTTGCACAATGGTCTCTGTAGGCTGAAATCGTCCATCACCATCAAGGCAGTTAGAAAGGAAAGGCCCACACTGGCAGGCTTCCTCCTCCCTCACCATCTTGTATCTGAAAAGAGCCTCTCTCCAGCTTTCCGGCAGACTTAGCAGTTAAACACCACAAGGTCACCTCTGGCTCCAAGGAAGACTGAGAAATGGGTACATGTATGTTACAGTTAGTTGATACTTCAGATGAATCCACCTGGGGTGGGTGCACTGCAGTACTGAATGAAATCGAAAACCTCTAAGAAAACGTGAAAAGGTATGTTGAATAAGCAATGAATAAAGCTCCCCTAGTGTGTGTGTATGTGACTCAACTGCACCCCAAAGTTGCTCAGAATACTGTGATATGAATCACCAATTCTTTCTGGGGCAACTAGAAGTGGAAAGGGTGTAATCCAGGAGATGCAAGCGCCAAGCTCCCCTGAGACTTGCTCAGCCATCTTAGCAGTTACCAGTTCTCAGGACAGCCAGGCCTGTAGAATGTTTGGGAACAGTGACGCCAGGGTGCCGAGGAAGGCTGGATAACAAGTTGGAGGAAGACAGCCTTCTATTGACCACAAGCTGAGCCAGGCTGGGGGTGGGGGTTTGGGGGGGACGGACAGAGGAGGTGGAGCAGCATGCATGGGATATTCAGGGCACAAAAACTGGCTGCTTTGTGGCAGGGGCCTCCCCTTCTTCTCTGGGCAGCAACATGGATTAGGCCAAGAACTGAAATTCATGTGGAGGCATAGAACCTCCCAGCTCTTGCTTCTGATCTGGGTACTGCTTCTGAAAAGGTACAGGAAAACAGTTCTTCAGCAGAGTATAATAGGAGCCAATGCTTAAGGGGGCACCACCACATCCTTCCCAGAAAGTCTGCTGCCTGCCTGCACCATTAGCTGGTATGTGACTTGCAGCCAAAAGCATTCCTAATGCAAGATCAGGGTTGTCCTCCTGGAGAATTCACTCCCAGTCTTTAGGAGGACTGAAACCAAGAAGCCACTCCCCAGAGACATGACCCCTGTGACGTTCAGCATTGACAATTTGACATAACCTAGAATCTCTTTGAAAGAAAGTCTCAAATGAGAGATTATATACACCAAATTAGCTTATGGGCATATCTGTGGGGTCCTATCTTCATTAAGTTAACGGATGTGGAACGATCCAGCCCACTGTGGGCAGCACTGTTCCCTAGGCGGGATGGGTGGATCCTGAGCTGTATAAGGGTGGACTAACAGAGCTAAGGACAAGCAAGCAAGTGAGTATGCATGCACTTGCTTCTTTCTGCTTTTGGCTGTAGATGTGATGTGACTAGCTAATGGACATTCCCACAGGGATGGACTATAATCTGGAATTGTAAGATAAAACAAACCCCTTCCTTTGCCAACTTGCTCTTTGTCAGGGTACTCGGTCACAGCAACAGAGACAAAGCTAGAATACTATCTGAATGCATAGTAAACCAGTCGCAGGTAATTTTTTGCTTGCTACAAGATATTGGGTAAATCACGGGCTCCCAGGCAAGATCACTGCTTTCATGCTATCAGTCCGCCACTCACCCTCTTCGGGACCGGGGAATTCTTTTGGCCGAGGCTTTCCATTTATGAAATAGTGATCCTCTAGAGCTATGTTTTGAGAAATCATAACTTTTAAAGTATTTAAGCTCAATGCTTGGTTCAGGGTTAGCACTCAATAAATGTTCAGCACCGTATCTTTTGCAGACAAGGAAACATTCATCCCAAAAGAGTAGCCCATGGACCCAGGGTCACCTGGACAAATGCTGTGGACACTTATTTTCATGGACACATCTTTTCTAAGCAGCATGCCAATAAGTCAGCAAATTTTTATTAAGCGGCCATGAGCTGCAGGGTTCTGAGCTAAACATACCAAATTTATGCTCAAGGATGGCACACTTCCTGCCTTAATGGAATTTACTGCCTGACAAGGGTGTTTAGCTTTTCATGGCCAGCCCAGCTGCATAAAAAAACTGGCCTTACAGATAAAAGAGATAGCTCCTCTGTGAGCCGGTGTCAAAGTGCTCAGGACATCTGCATAGATGGTGCATGTGATCCACTGTCAACATGCTCAGGACATCTGCATAGACAGTGCATGTGATCCACTGTCAACATGCTCAGGACATCTGCATAGACAGTTCATGTGATCCACTGTCAGTGTACTCAGGACAACCACATAGAGGATGCATGTAATTACAGTGTCAACGTGCTCAGGATGTCCACATAGACAGTGCATGTAATACAGTGTCAACATGCTCAGGACGTCCACATAGACGGTGCATAGTCAGGAAGAAGGGATTAACCTCGGACCAGTGGCTTTGCATTGGTCTGAATTTTGTCTTCCTAGAGAATGGACTCAGCTTTCCTCTCCCAACTCTCTCTTCTTGCGTTGCAATTCCTGTGTAGATGAGAGTCCCTCTACAGGACTTTACTTAATGCCTGTGTGGCCCCCAACCAGAGTCTGGTCTACAAGTGCAACATTCCTTCACATCACCTAATAATCTTTAAAAATTCTAATATTGGGTCTAGAGAGATGGTTCAGTGGTTAAGAGCACCCGATGCCCTTGTAGAGAACCTTGGCTCAGTTCCCAGCACCCACAAGATGCCTCACAAGTGTTAGCAATTCCAGCTCCAGGGGATCGAATGCCCTCTCCTGGCCTCAGTGGATACCACTGACAGCATACGTGTGATCTACATACATACATGCAGGCAAACACTCATAAACAACAATAACAAATAAAAATATCCCTGGGAAAGAAAAGGGCTGCTGCCAATGATGTGAATATATTTTTACTAAATACACAGGTATATGTATGTACATTTATATGAATATATAAACATATGCATCCTCTATGTCAAGTGAACTTTCTTAAGGAGAGGAGTAAGGCCTCTCCCAGGTATATGCTTGATCCCTAGGACAAAACAGCACTAGCATGGAGCTAAAGGAAGGAGAGTGCTGTGGGATGTCTTTCTGCATTCTGTGAACATGTGCTGCTATGATTGGTTAATAAAGAAGCTGCTGTGGCCTATGGCAAGTCAGGTTATAGCCAGGCAGGAAATCCAAGAGACAGGAAGAAAAAAGGCAGAGGCGAGAGAGGGATGCCAGCCTGCTGCCCAAAGGAAACGTGCCAGCAGACTGGGAAGCCACAGAAGACGTGGCAAAACGTAGACTGATAGAAATGGGTTAATTCAAGATATGAGAGCTAGCTACAGAGAGGCCTGCCATAGACTATACAATTTGTAAATAATATAAGCCTTTGTGTGTTTACTTGGGACCCAGTGGCTACGGGACCTTGAGGGAGGGAGATTTGTCTGGACCACAGGGGGTTGGGCAGGACCAGAGAAACTTTTGACTACAGGAGAGAAACTGAAATGCCCATGGATTCTGGTTTCCAATTTTTTCCTTTCTCTCTCTCTCTCTCTCTCTCTCTCTCTCTCTCTCTCTCTCTCCTCCTTTGCTCCCTCCCTCCCATCTCCGTAACCAGTCCTCTTCTCTGTGTGCTCACCATTGAGCACTGGCCATGGGGCCACACACCACATAAGCCGAGAGGCAGAGTGGGACCCGGGCTTTGTGGAAGCCTTCTGCCTGAGGAACCTGAAAACGAGCACAAAGTTCCTTTTTCCACAGAATCCTTGCCCACGTCACTTAGTGGAAACAAGGGAATAGACACTATCACACTGTGGGGACCTCATAAAACCTGAATCTTACAATTTTTATAAGCATGGATCCCAGTTCCTTCCTGTGTGGTTCTGTAGAAGGCAAGCCCAGGCAGGCAGTCCTCACCTCCTGTTTGAGTGAGACCCATGACAGTCCCTTCTGTGATGGTACCTAGTTAAGGAAGACAGCCTAAGATAAGTTGGGGAAGGCAGTTCCAGCTCATGAGCGATCTCAGAGACAGTTTGCTTCCTGGGATCTCCGTGTGGTGACACTGATGCTTCCTAAGGCACACGTTCCCTTGGACACTTCCCCAGTAGATACCAAGCCCTGAGTGGATGACCCCAACATTCTCACCCTCAACCCTGATCAATTAATTTCCATTAAGTTCTCTGTCCCAATTTGTCTTTATTGTCAACTTGACTCAACCTAGAGTCATGGAGAAGAGGGAACCTCAGCTGAAGAATTGCCTAGGTCCAGTTGCCTGATAGTAAGTCTGTGGGGCATTGTTTAAATTGCTTATTAATGTAGGAGGGCACAGTCCACTGTGGGCAGTACCATCCTTAGGTAGATGGTCCTGTGCTATATAAGATAGCTAGCTGATCATAGGCCCAAAATTGGTCAATAAACAATATTCCTACATAATTCCTGCCTCCAGGTTCCTGTCTTAAGTTCCTGCCCTGACTTTCTGTGTGATGGACTGTAGCCCAGAAGTGTAAGCCAAATAAACCCTTCCTCCCAAGTTGTTTTTGGTCATGGTATTTATCACAGCAACCAAAAAGCAAACTAATACAATCTCTAAGAAATTTGGTTTGAAGATTTTCATTCCCCCAAAGAAACTGCTGTTCTAAGCACCTTCTTTAACATATTTTTAAAAACTCCCTCTCGAGGGTGGGCTGCTGTGGGGTGGGCTTCTGTGGGGTGGGCTTCTGTAGAGTGGGCTAGTTTGAAGGCAACGTGAGGCCTAATGTTCACTGTCAACCTGATGGTACTTGAAATCACTATACTATGCCTCAGGGTATGTCTACAAGGCATTTCCAAAGAAACAGAGTTGAGGAAGGAAACCCCACCCTGAATGAAGGCAGCATCATCACCTGAGCCAGGCACCAGACTGAATAAAAGAAGAATGTGAGCTGAGCTGCAGAATCCATCTCTCTCTGCTTTCCGACTGTGGGTCCAGCATAGACAGAACCCATCTCTCTCTGCTTCCCGACCGTGGGTCCAGCATAGACAGAACCCACCTCTCTCTGCTTCCCGACAGTGGGTCCAGCATAGACAGCCACCTCTTATTTTTGCTGCTGTGCTTCCCCACAGTGAGGGGCTGTCCTCTTAAACTTTGAGCTGCCACAGGCCACTCCTTCCTGAAGCTGCTTTGTTACAGCAGGAAGGAAAGTTAGCAGATACAGCAAGAGTTGTTGAGGCCAACGGTTGAGCCTGCTAGATGATCCATTCCATAACGCGGAGAACAACTAGGCAGCATCAAATGCCTGTCAGGTGCCGTGTGCGGGAAACTTACTAAAGGGCAACTCAGCAAACAGTCTGCCTAGAGGAACCAAGACACAGTGGAAACATAGGCAGAGCACCTGCTCCCACCTTTGGGGAAGCCATCGCCTAGTTGGCCGCTGAGAACGGATACACGCCAGCCCTTGCTGTCAATGGCTATCCTGTGGCTGGAAACACGCATTTCTGCTGAGCCTTGCTCCAGGTTGCCAAGAGTCTGCACCTGACAAGCAAGCCACAGGAAGGCCTTCTGATTGACAATGAGAGCAGAAACAGAGGCCTGCATTCGGAACAAGCGCTGGCCCAGTCAGGCCACTGAGAGTACAGACCTGGTACCTGATGTTCCTGCCAATGGAAGACAGGAGAGACAGAGTCCTGGTTCAACAGCCTTCTCCGCAGGGTCTAAGGTTGTCCCATCATTCTGATAATTCAGTGCCTTTGCCTGTATTGGCTCTGGTGGACACAAAGGCACTTGAGAAAAGTGGGCACAATAAAATAAGCAGGCAGACCTGGGGAGATCATTTGCTGCTGTGCAAGCATGGATTTGATCCCCAGAATCTGCATGAAAGAGCTAGACATGGTGGCCTGCACTTACACTCCTGGTGCTGGATTGGTGGAGACAGATGGGTCTCCCCAAGGCTCATCAGGTAGCCAGCCTAGCCTTCTCAATGAGCTCCAGGCTGATGAGAGCCCGTCTCAAACAAACAAACAAACAAAAGCCCAAAATGGGTAGTACCGGACAATGTCTGAGGTTGGCTTCTGACTTCTGGACACATGTGCACACACACACATACACACACACACACACACACACACACACACACACACACACACACGCACACACATGAACATGTACCCATATACACATACACACACTCTCCCCCACACACACACCAAAATGACTGAACAATATAGAAATGAGAATAATAAAAGATAAACATACATGCATTTAAGGAAGCATCTTCCCCAGATAAACCACACTATAGTCCCTGAAATGCAACCCACAAAAACAGAATATGTCTGTGATAATAAGTCACAAACAAGTCAGTATGTGGCATTAGCCAGAAGAGCTACTGAATGTTCAAAGAAACTCAAAAATCACAGTAAACAGCCACTTGATGAGCCAACAGTTTGATTTACAGTGTCACAAGAGATAGACACTGGCATTATTAGAATTTCAACAGTGTGACAATTTGTTATTCATTCACATTTAACATGAGCCAGCACCCTCCTTCAAGATAATGGTGATCAGCAGCGGTAGCACACAGTCACAACCATTTACTGAGCATTTACACTGTGCTGGGCACTGCTCCATTGCTTCAAAAGCATTCTGTGACTTCGTTTCAATAGCAAACACTTACCAAGAGCTCTCTACGTGCCAGGCATTGTTCTTTGGATTTTAAAATCATTAATGCACTCCTCACCAAAACCCCATGAGTTAAGCATGGCAGCCCCACCTCCCATGGCTTCTCTTTCTGCAGCTTCAGTTACTTGTGGCAAACCACAGTACGAGAATATTAAATGAAAATCCCTGAAATAAGACGTCCATCACTTTTCAGTGGTGCTCCGCTCTGGGTAGTGATGAAATCCCTCGCTGCCTTGCTTTGCCCCCCATAAGACAAGATGCATTCCTTCACCCAGCATAATCATGCAAGGAGGCACCAGGGCACAAAACGGGGGGAGTCACTTTCGCCCCAGCGTCAGGAGGCAATGTTGCAGTAGATAGAGGAAAAAAACCCAGCAGGTACAATCCACTGTATGCATCCCCTATAGAGAAGGAAGAAACTACCATGTTTGAGTGACCGTTGATGCTGCGTCCATCACCGTTTTGTAGAGGAAAGAGACACAGCAAGGCTAAACAGCTTGCTCAAGTTTGTGCATGTGCAAGAGGCGGATCGAGAACCGGGCTCTGTGCTCCAAGGTCCGTGCACTCAGTTACTAGGCCCCAATGTGGCATTCAAGACAGCACCATGCAATATGTACTGCAGTTGACCTAGGTTTACAATAGTTCAGGCATTTTTAAAAATTCAACCAGATGGCAAACAAGTGACAGAGCCTGGATTTGAACCCAGTTCTTTCTAATACTAATAGCTAGGGACCTGAGATCCATGTCATCTCTTACATCAACTGTGGCTCTTCGGCTGTGAATAGACAATCATGCTTCCTAGTTGATTATCAGGTCAAACCATGGGAATGACCATTGATGCTATTCAAGATCCATGGCGCTTCTGCCCTAGTTCTGGGGGAACTAATCCTGAATTGTGACTCCAGGACCTTGAGATACTAAAGCAATGACCTCTGCCTCATGCTCCCTGTCACATGTAAAGTCTCCCTTTGTTGTGAATGAGAACATTAGCTCTGTTCCTTTCCACAGTCAACTGTATGAACCAATCTGTTGCTGTTGATCTCCAAGTGCTCTCAGCTCTTTATCCTGTGCTAATCAAAGCTACACACACACTTTTGTGATGAGCTTTCTTTCTTTGGCTATTCTGAGTATATTTATGTTGCCTTTCACTACATAGCTCAGGCTTCTGCAAGCTCTACATCAATTATAAAAGTGACCATCAGTAGTAGAGCACTAGGAGTGAGGCCTTGTGTTTGAGGCTCACCACTAATAAAAAACAACAACAACAACAACAACAACAATAATAATAATAGTAATAATAATAATAAGATAAAAGTGCTCATCTTCAAGGTCCTCAACAATAGCATGAAGGAACAGTAGCAACACACTGAGGATACATTACCTGAATCTACCAACTACTAGTCATAAGTTGTCTGATTACAGCCACAAGTCACTTAATGATGAATTTCTCATCATTGGGGAACATCACAGGGTGATATGACCTGGGTAAATGTACTGTACATAACTATATGAGCTACACTTTTGCATGGCTGGCAGTTCAGGGTGTTTCTTTATTCCTCAAATCTGTCCATGCAACTCATTACACTATGACTACAATGTCACTAGAAGGTAGGAGCATTTCCAGTCCCATTATCATGTTACACCACCATCATCATCTGTTTGGTCCATGCTTCATCAGAGTGTTGCTGTGGGGCATGTCAGTTTATGGGGTACTTAATTTCTATGTGTTCCATTTGTGTTATAATCATATATCACAGATAACATCATAGATAATCATAGGCTCTTACATTAGCGTTTTGTGACGCTTAGATATCAACACTCGACAGATGAGGCCCAGTAGGTGATATTAGCTGTCTGTCTTTCTCCTTCTTTTTGCTCTCCCCATCCTCTTCTTCCTTATTACTACTGGTATTTATTACTATAATTAAATGCTGGTGTTTTCGGAGAGTTTATTCTGTCTTAGGAGATGATGATAGACTAGTGGCACTAAGTATTTCAAGTGTTTTCAAGCAGAGGAAGACCACCGCCTTGATCCCTTCATTTTCTCTTCACCAGTGTCTTGGTAAGTAGTATTGTTCTGCTCGACATGGTATAAGTAGTCATTTGTCTGAATAAGACTTCTGTGATACTCTGCAACACCTTGGTGCTGTGGGGACTCTAGAGCACCCTGAACATGTGATAAGGGTTTGGTGAAAGTGTAATCTTCACAAAAGGAGAGAGAGAAAGGGAGAGAGCGAGCGAGCTTCAAACATGGCAAAAGACATAAGAATAAAGTGAATGACCTGACTTTGATGTACACGTTCCTATCAACTCACGCGACCCAAAAGGTGGGGGCCGAGAGGGGAGGTACTGTTTCGATCTGAACGATTCCTTGCTAAAGATCCATCTGCTAAGGGCTTGGTTCCCAGTCTGTGGTGCTGTTCAGAACCAACGGAACTTTCAGGATGTGGGGCTTGGTGGAATGAATAGGTCCCCAGGGGATGCTTTCTTCTGTCTCTTTTCTTCACAACCAGGTCATCAGAACTCCTGTTTCATGACCCTGCCAGATGTTCCGTTCCCCCAGGAGTTCAAAGCAGCAGGGACAAGGGACTATGGACAGAAACTTCTGAAACAGTGGGCCAAAATCCACCTTTCCTCCTTCTCTCAAGTATTTACAGCAGAAGAAAGCTGACTGCCCCGGGGTGCTGTTGAGTGTGTCAATAACAGCCTGAGTGTGGGCAGAAAGTGCTCTCTTAGAAGCATGTGTCAATCTCTGTTCAGCTAAAAACACTGGCGTGTTTAAAAGTAGCTGCTCTATGGCTTCACATCAGATGGTCATCCTCTGGCTGATGTCTTTGTCTTTGACCACACTGCTCTGACTCTGAAGTCTTTGTTTCTCAATGGCCTACATTAATGTTAGCTATTTATCTCCCATGGCTCCCAGCTGTGGATTAAACCACAGCCCCATTGTTAGGTATCGTGAAAAACTGCCTTCACTGTCATAAGCTGTGATAAGTGAGAGGCTTTAATATCTTCTTGATATGATAGCACCTGAGAAAAATGCCATTAACATACATCAATGCTGGACTGGTAACAAGTGTGTGAAGCCCAGGCTCCTTGGTTTCCTAAATTAATTGGCTGACATAAAGGACTACCCTACTGAACTCTAAATCATATGGGTGGGGTTCTCCAAGAGGACAGTTACAGGACAGCTTCTGGTAACAGAACGCCTGTGGAGAAATAACTGACCAAACTCTAGAAGGCTGAGTGAGCAGATGAACGCTATACAATGAGAAACAGAGAGGGAGGAGGAAGGAAGAGGGAGGAAGGAGACAAGAACACCTACGCTCAGCTGAGCAACAACCTACTCTGAGACTTAGTGATTTAAAATGACAGGTTCAAGTCCCTGGAGAGAGGGCTCAGCTGTTAAGAGTATGCACTGCTCTTGAAGAAGATCTGAGTTCAGTCCCCAGCACTCAAGGAGGGTCGCTCATAACCTGCAATACTACTCCATGGGATCTGACACCCTCTTCTGGCCTCAGAGGACACCAGTGCCCCACAAGCACATACCCACCTCTCACACACATACATATAATTAAAAATAAAACAAAATCTTAATAACAAGTAGGCTCAGGGCTAGAAGGAAGCTGGAACCCCACGTTAATGACCTTGAGTATGAATATGTGTGATTCCTTAGAAACCTGATCCTGCTTCTCTCAAACAACACAAATATGTGTACGCTCATCCATAGCTTCAAAGGGTCTGGAACTCAGGTGCAGCTCTGCTAGACAGGTTGAGTTCATGTCTATTGTGTAGTCACAGTTGAGATGACAGCTTATGCCACACTTGCCAGGAGGGGCTGGAGCTTCCTTGGCCACATATGTGGATGGCACACTGTCATTCATATCATATTCTATTGGCCAAATATGTATATCAACTTCGAAACAAAGGAGACCCCACAGAAGCACAAATGATCCAAACAGCCGTGCACTGAGACTGTTTGGAATTCTGGTACTGTTAAGAGAGAAGGAAGGGAAGAGAAAGAAGAAAGACTATGGGGAGGAAGAACAGAAGAACTGTTTAGTTGAGAATCTGGTTTTTAAATAATGACACTGACTTGAACTTTGGGGATATGAATTAAGTCAAAAGGGCTGGTGGTGGTGAAGAACCAGGACGGGCCACGTCACCGAATGATTCCGCTTGTTTCTCAGCACCTGTGTCCGTTACGTGCAGGATTCAGGTCGAAGGTCAGAGTTGTGATACTGCACCTCAGACACGTGGCCCTTCTGTAAAAACGTGCCTGTCAGGAAAAGACACCAGGCCGTGCAAGTCAGACTCTTGCTGGCACTGTTCTGAGGTATCTGGCAAGAAGAGGGGACAGAACCTCCCCTCAGGGTCACTCTCGCTTACGGCATGGCTCCTGTCACAGGCTCTTGCTTACTCTGTCATGATCTTTGCGGACGGACAGATGTCCAGTATCTGGGTGACTGACACACCAATGGCTCTTCCATTTCCTCACCAAACTCACACATACTCTTACCTCACAGACGTACCAGGAGGATTTAAGGTCCCTTTGTCTTAGTTTAATGTGTACTCTACTTCTGTCAGTGTGGCGCACAAATTCCAGGAGAGAATTGTACCACTGTGTTTATCTGATGGTCAGGCTCCTTTCCTCAAATGCTGCTCTTCTCAGAAACGATATCCTGCCAAACCAAGACTAAAGTTATTTTCTCCTAAGAAGACAGGTGGTTCTTAGTGCAGACAATACTGAACCCTAGGGAGTCCACCCCCACAGACTGACTATGTCTCCAAATCCTGCCCTTCTTCACATCTAATGAGTGGGTCTTGTCATCATGGGACATGGGATCTTCCTCTGGCCCAGTACAGTCCCCGAGTTCCTCAAGGATGGAAGGAAGGTGTCTGCCTTTAATCCTGCACCTGTCCATCAGTGCAGGGAGTCAGCATGCAGATGCCCTTCCTTACTCTTTTGTCTCCGTCTTTGCTGCCTCCCCAGCAGGTCCCTTGATTTCCACACCTCATTGGGGGTGCGTGGGTGACTTTTTATGGCTTGCATCTCTGTTTGTGAAGATGTGCACCCAGTCCCCCACATGATAGAAGAATAACAACAACATGAATTACAAATGTTAGGATGCATTATGCTTTGATTAAATAAGAAATGTGATCAGCTGAGCCCAAAAACCAGAACTCGAATTCTGTCAAGAGTGAAGATGAATG
>CABHPP010128383.1:14266-48627 GCA_902168425.1 Peromyscus attwateri | reverse complement strand
TTTAATTCCAGCTGGAAAGTTTATTATATTTTATTGACACGGCGTACACACAGAGAAGCAACTTTATTTCCTTACCTGTAACTTAACCCTAACTTGCCTTCCTTGTTTGGTTCTCTTCAGCAGAAAATGAGACCGGGAATCAGATAAATGGAACAAGCCAAGTGAACCAGACAGTACGAAGTAGTCTATGAGATTAAAGAAGCCAAAAAGGTTAAAGAAAAACTGAGAATCTATGCCGAAATAAAACCTTGGTTAGCTAATGATAATTAGGAAATAAAAAAAAATAGCTTGGCTTTGAGGTTGCTGGCTGTAACAATGTCCATATGGTGACTGTACTTTCCAAGGTGACAGGTAGTTCATGCTTTTCCTTGTACCAGCAGCAATATAAAAAAGTCTCCCCAATGTAGCAGAAAGTGCTATCAGCCCATATCCATTTTCACCAGTACTTCCTTCCCCAAAACCTACTTTCTTTTATCCTTCATAAGCAAGCAGAATATGTGGAGACATTTCTCTTTGCAGGTTTATCTAGTTTTGCTTTGTCTACTTGGAAAATCTTTTAGTAGGTACATAAGTACGTTTTATTACTCTGTCCTCTTGATGAAATGATCTCTTTTCCAGTATGATGTTGGTAATGTGGCAAACAAAAATTAATATTTTGCAATAAAGTCTTCATGAAAACAATGTAGTCTCCCAGCTTTCTTTGTGTTACTATGAACCTGAGACCCTTTTCCCATTACTTTACTTTACTTTACACTCGTTTCTGTATACTTAAAGTACACATACCAAGGCTGTGTATAACTGGACAAACTTATTTGTAGAACTAGACAATATTGTTATAGAGCTTCCATCTTTGTTGCTCAGACTGGCCTTTAACTAACAATCTTGCTGCCTCAATTTCCCAAATACTAGCATTGCAGGTGTGCACCACAATGCCTGGCTTAATGAACTTTGCTATTGATCCAATTCGTATTTTGTTCACTTTTAATGCCTTGTTTTGTATTAAATATGTTTTCTGGTTCCATTTTATCACCTTCATAACATATTACTTACCTTTCTTTCTTTAATCTCATGACTGTTCTGCAGTTTATAATATACATCTTTAACTTCTAACAGTTTATGTTCATGTCATATAATACCATCTCACGAACGTAAGAGCATTACGGGAACATACTTTCAATTTTCTGATCTTAAGCAGCTTTAGGTGGTTTTCATATACTATACTTTCTATATATTTCTTATGCATTATGAGCCCACACAGCGTTGTCATTATTTAGCTTAAGTAGTATATTCTCTTGTCGTCATATAGGACTCAAAGTATATAGACGTTATTTTAAAAGTATAATTTAATAGTTTTACCATATTCTTAAGCTTCAATTATCATTACAGTCTAATTCCAGAACATTTTGAGCACCTACCCAAAAATCTTCATGCCTATGAGCTGTTATTGTCTCCCCACCCCATTCTCCTTCAGCTCTATGAAACCACTAATGTACATCTGTCTTTACAGATTTGTCTATCTCAGACATTTTATAGAGATACAATCATATACTATATGATCTTTTGACTTCCATAATTTATTGTCATGTGCTCAAAACTTGCATCAGTGTTGTACCATGCAATAATAGTTCAATTCTTTGATCTTTAAAATAAGTATTTTAAGAGAAATAATTTAAGCAGTGTTTACTACATTCACAAAGTTTCCCAATCACCATCTCTACTTCCAAAACATTTTCCTCACCCCAAAAGATAACCACATACCCCTTAAGCAGTCCTAAGTATTCTCTAAAGACCCTGATAGCCACTAATCTCCTTTCTGTTTCTATGGATTTACTAATTCTGGATGTTGCATATGAAGAGAGTCATACAATACTCGATCTTTCTCACCTGGTTTCTTGCATTTAGCATATGTTTTCAAGCTTCATTCGCATTAGAGCATGTGCGAGTGCTTCATTCCTTTTTTGTGTTGCATAAGAATACATTGTGTGGATAAACTGCTGTGTTGTTTATCTTCACTGAGAACAGTTTCTGCCTTTTGCTGCTTGTGAATGTTGATGTGGACTCCCATACATTTGTTTAAATTTTTTTCAACACTTTCAGATATACACTGAAAAATAGTGTTTGGGGGGGTGTATATTAGTTCTATATTTAAATTCTTGAAAAGCTACCAAACTATTTTTCACAATAGCTACATTATTTTACATTCCTACCTGTAAGTACTAGGGTTCCAGTTTTTCTACAGTCTTATCCAGCTTACTGACTTTTCCGTTTTCTTTTTTTTCATTCTTTGTTTTTTTTTTGTTTGTTTTGTTTTCTTGAAACTGTCTTGTTGTCAGATTAACAACCAACTTTGATTTCCCCAACGACTCACTACATTTGTTGGTAATTCGAATGTCTTCTTTAAAACAATATGTAGTCAGATGCTCTGCCCATTTTGAAATTAGGTTATCTGTCTCTTGTTGGGTGTAAGAATATTTGACATACTATAGAAACAAGTCCTTATCAAATAGGCAATTTCCCAACATTTTTTCATGTTCCTGCCTCATTCAGCCTCCTAAGTGCTGAGGTACCTGACTTTTTGTTGATGGTGATCTTTAAGACTCAGGAACTTTGAAATTTGTTGAACTCTCATTTAGCTACTTCTTGTTTCTTTTGTTTTTGCTGTTATATCCAAACAATCCTTTCATAATCTTAGGGCATGGTCTCTTCTAAGGATTATCTAAGTTTAGCTCTTATATTTAGGTATTTGTTCCATTTTGAATTAATTTTTACAGATAGTGTGAGACAAGGGTCTAACTTCTTTTACATAAACTACCCAGTCATCCCAAGTGCATTTGTTGAAAAGAACTTCTTCATCAAATTGTGTCTGTGTCTATATAAAAATTTTACAGATTTTTCATTGCTACTGTTTAAGAATACAAGTCTCTTCTCTCTTCTCTCTCATGTATTAACAATGTTTTTGAAACTTTAGTCAATACATTTATTAGCTCTGGTAATATTTTCCTGAATTCCTTAAGGTCTTCTTTATGTAAGGTAGTATTATATGCAAACAGACCTAGTTTTATTTCTTCCTTCACAAATTTTATGCTTTTTATATATTTCTTTGATTGAATATTTATTACATCTATGCAGTTTCCATTTACTTGTGTCAATTTTGGCAGTTTATATCCTCTGATTTAGCTTATTTTATCTAATGCATTTAATTGATTTGCATGCAATCATTCATAGTGTTCTGCAGCCATTGTTATTTCTTTAAGGTTAACAACATATCCTTCATTGCTAATTTAAACAGGGGTGTATCAATTTTGTTGATTTTTCTCAAGAACCAACTTCCAGTTTTGTTATTTCTCCCTGTTATCTATTATCCACACCATTGAGTTCTCCTCTACATTTTATTATTTTCTTCTGCTTATTTTCAGTTTAGATTGGTTTTCGTTACTAATTCTTGGGTAAAGCTTAGGTTACTGATTTGAGCTCTTTCTGCCTTTTCATCATTTCTTAAAGATTGATTTTTATTATTTTATTTATTTTTGTATGTGTATGTATGGAAATATATGCCACTTGTATGCATGCCCACAGAGGCCAGGGTAGGGTGTCAGATCTTCTGAAACTGGAGTTACAGGGGTTACAGCAATTGTGAGCCACCAGACATGGGTTCTGGGAACTGAACTCAGGTCCTCTGAAAGAGCAGCAAATGTTTTTAAGTATTAAGGCATCTCTCTATCCCATCTTTTTTTCCTTAAGAATATGATCACCCTGATACACACATACAGATCAGAGGACAATTTAAAGAATTCTGATCTCTCCACCATGTGGGCTACAGGGGATGGAGTTCAAATCCTCAGGCTTGGCAACAAGTGCTCTTACCAACTGAGCCATTATCTCATCTGTTCTTTCTGCTTTTGAATACAAACATTTTTGTAAATAAAATTCCCTCTAAATGCTGTCTATCTATACCCTGTAAATATTGGTAGATTTCTATTTACTTTAAAGTGGCATCTTATTCTCTTTTTTTCCTCTCATTTTTTAAAAACTAGTTCTTTGAGACTTTAGTCCAATATATTTTGATATATTCAGTCCCTTCCCCCAACTCATCCCAGATCCAATTTCCCTTCTCTAACCCATCCAATTTTGCATCTTCTTTTTAAAAAACAAGTCTAATTTGTGCTAACTATATGTACTCCTGAATGTGTGGTATTCCAATGGCAGAATAAGAGATGGTAGAGTGCTCATACTTAACCAGACATTTATATCCCAACCCCAGAACTCCAAACGTTCAGGGATCATTGCAGCAATATTGTAAGAGTGAGGTGGTGGATACTGAAATGCAGCTATTTTCCAGATACAGCTGGGCGGTTACAACAACATGCACAAGACCCGTGCAAGCTCAAGTCAGACCAAATCCCAGCATGGAAAGGGGGCACAGAGTTCCACCTCTAAGAGAGGAGTTATTGAAAAAGCTGTTGGGAGATGGACAGTCGGCTTTCTTTAAGGGTATGGTGCCTAGTAAGGCAACTTCTTTTTTTATCCATTGGTTATTGCAGGAGGTGTTAGACACTTTCCACACTTTTGTGAATTTTCCATTATTCCATTCCAATACAGTTAGAGGATATCCATTTTTTTGATATTAAAGATTTAAAATTTTTGTGACTTGTTTTATTAAGTAACATATGATGTCATTCAGAATATGTCCCAGGTACTCTTTGGAATAATACGTCTTCTGTTGCTACTAAGAAAAGTATTCTATGAAAGCCTTTTAGGCAACAGATCAGTGGATTTTGTTTCTTGATCCATTCAATAATACATATACACACACATATATATGTCTGTATGCAACAACGGATAATGAAAAAAAAAGGCCATGAATTTGAAAAAGAGCAAGAATGGTTACATGAGAGGGCTTAGAGGTAGGAAAGGAAAGGGAAATAATCTTACATATAACAGCAAAAAACAAAAGACATATTTTTTTTTAGAAATCTGTTAAGCCTAGTTTGAATACATTGGTGTTCAAGTCCTCTGCTGTCTTTTTTTTGTTGTTGTTGTTTTTGTTTTTGGCTTTTTGAGACAGGGTTTCTCTGTGTAGCTTTGCGCCTTTCCTGGAACTTGCTTTGGAGGCCAGGCTGGCCTCGAACTCACAGAGATCTGCCTGGCTCTGCCTCCCGAGTGCTGGGATTAAAGGCGTGCGCCACCACCGCCCGGCTCTCTGCTGTCTTTTTTAAAAGATTTTTTAATTTTATTTTGTGTGAATGAGTGTTTTGCCTGCATATATGTGTGTATATCCCCAATGTCCCTGGTACCCTTGGGTGTCAGAAGAAGGCAATGGAACCCCTAGAAGTGGAGTTACAGGTGGTTATTAGCTTCCATATGTGTGTTGGGAATTGAACCAGGGTCCTCTATATGTGCATTCAGGGCTCTTAACCACTGAGTACTCTCCAGCTTCTCTTCTATTTTCTTGTTGATCTCTTCCCAGTTGTTTTTATCCATTACTGAAAGTGGAGCATTATGTTCTGCAATGCTTATTGTTGAATTGTATATTCATCACTTCAGTTGTAACATTTTATTTCATACACTTTGGGAATTTATACTTGCCTCTCTATATATAATTGTTATATTTTTCTTATGGTTCAAAATATCTTTCAATCTTTATAGTAGCAACTTTATCTCCAAAGTCTGGTGTAAGACAAATCTTAAAAGATCTTATTAAATAAAAACCCAGAGCCAGATTATTGGGGTGAAAACTGAGAGATCAGAGAAGCAGAGAGAAGCCCGCCACACTCTTACTGCTAGGAAGTTCTCAGCCAAGAGAGAACTACTTCCTGTATACTCACACCTATAAATCTTTCTGTGCCCTGCCATCTTACTTCCTCTTTCCATCCAGCTCTATCACTTCCTGTCTGTCTGTACAGACCCCCAGACCTCTATGGTTAACTAACACTGGAATTAAAGACATGTGTCACCATGCCTGGCTCTGTTCCCAGTGTGGCCATGAACTCACAGAGATCCGGATGAATCTCTGCCTCCCAAATGCTAGGATTAAAGGTGTATGCTACACTGCCTGGCCTCTATGTTTAATATAGTGGCTGGATTTTTCCTCTTATCTTCATGCAAGCTTCATTTATTAGAGCACAAATAAAATATCACCACAGTCTTGGCTGTTTTATTAGTTTGTTTGTTTTTGTTTGTTTTGTTTTGTTTTTAGATTAACATACCACTTTAGATCTCTTGGTGGCTTGAGTTCATGACTTACTTTCTACTGTAACTTGACTATTTCTGTGTGTGGTTGCCTGCAACTTCAAAGCCTCTCTGCTAGGCAACATATGTTCAAATTATGTTTTTTATATACATTCTACCTTTAGAGTGGATTGTTCAAAACTCTCCAATGCAATGCAATTTTGGAAAAGGTAAAATTGGAGGCTGACCTTCTGCTTCCTCAATTCAGGAAATTTTCTTCAGTTCTCCCAGCCTGTCAAATGAGCCAGGATAGGCACAGGGCTCTTCAAGTTTCTCATCTTTCTGAGATCCTAGTCTTTTACTGCTTCAAGCCCAACATGTTTTGCAAAGCATTGTTCCATGTTTGGTCTGCTTGTTGAGGTGGGAGGATAAATATTCTCTATCTTGGCCAGAGGTTGAAGTCTTTCTAAATCTTTTTCCCTCTCATGACTTAGAATGACTTTGTGCCAGCAAACAATGCATATTCCTTCCAACATTAGGTCAAAGTCATTCCAGAGGACATAATTACTGTGTAACAATTTTAGCTTTTAGTGTCTTGTACTATGGATATTTGTGTTAATCTTTTATCTCAGTTGCAACTTAACTTTTTCAATTGGAGTTTCAATTAAGACATTTTTCTCATTAATTATATGTAACACAATGTATAGTTTCACTTTATCATCCATGTGGAAAGTAGAAATTTTTCTTTTAGATTTTTTAAAAAATCATTTTTAAACTAGTATATAAAGTAATAGGTTTCATTATGACATTTCAAACATAAATGTTATTATACTTTGCTCTTATTCATTTTTCTCCTCCACTGTACTCCCTCATCCCTCTGAATCCCCTCTTGTTAAACCTCTTTCTCCCCTCAAATAGTACCCTCTTTTTCTTGTTTGAAATTCTTTGAATTTGCAAACAAGAATATTTTGAGTAACCGATATAGTAAAGACATTTTTGGTGAGAGTTCAGAGTGTTCAAAGGGGGAAAAGAGAAAAGCGTAATTTTTGTTCCTGTATATGCTACTCTACGGTAGCAGTAGTAAGGAGGTGCTGAAACAGAAGGATAATTACATTAAAGCCAACCTGGACTCCAGAGTTATTTCAAGGCCAGCCTTGGTTGTATAACAAGACCCTTTCTCAAAAAGAAAGAGAAAATCTATATATCACTCTCATTTTCCACGGACTTTCATGAATCATGAGCTCCTGACTAGGAAAACCTCTCCCCAATCAATTCATCCTATTTCCCATCAGACCTTTTATCAACTTTATTATCTAGAAAACATGATTAAGATAACTAGAAAACATGATTAAGATAACTAGAAAACATGGTTAAAATAACTACTCCAAGGAAGAAAAATGAGTGAAGACATTGTTGAGAGTGTGGTCTATAGCACATCTCGAAATCCTTATATATCTCCACTCAATTCCAGCATATAAAAGGGTCAAATATTAGTTTGAATATTAAATGTTGATCTAATGCTGTTGTCACATTCCCACAAAAATATCTGGCTGTCTTTTGAAATGAGAGCTATTTTCAGGGTACACGAGCTATATGCATTGTAACTGATATGCTTACCTGTGACTCTAATAAATAAATGCAGCCTCTAATACTTTTCTTCTTCCTGAAATGAGCATAAATTATATAAGAGGGAAAGGAACAGTACAAAAGCAAGCTCATCCATAAGTTTCCTAATTTACTGATGAAGAGGTGAAAACAATACAGAAGTCTAAAGCAAAATACATTTTCAAGGCCCTGCACACATGTGGTCCCTGAAAATGAAATACAAAAAGCAAAATGTTGAAAATTTTCTCGGGAGTTGCAAGTTTTGAAATGCAGAAGGAATTATAAACCTCACGTTTTTTTTTTTTTTTTCTGGTGATACCTAAGAATCTGCTTTCCATTTTAACATTTCTTTGGTCTCTTTGTTAGTTGAAGTGCTAATCCAGAATGCTGCCAGTGACATAGAAGACCCTATAATGGACATTCTGAGATTGAAAACTCAAGGAGGTGATTGCTTCTAGTTCAGCTGTATGAACTCAAATGCTTAATATTAAGTAAAATCAGCGGCTTCTTCCTAAATTCTCAAGACTTTGTGTAAGTTTACCCCATTTACATAGCACAGCACTGTATGTTGCTGACAAATTCCAATGTAGCATGCAACAGTGGTTTCTAATTGCTTTAGCATTTATCATGCACAAGAGACGGGAGGGAAGTTGTCTCATTTTGTACAGCTCAGTTGCATTCCTTATCTCTGAAGTACACTTAAGCAGCAAACTGGTACTTAAGGTAGCTGCGTGAAAGCCAGCATCTATTAACATGCATATCTTGGAGGGAAAATGAATTGGATTTTCTAAAACGGAATACAGCCCAACCTCATTCCGTGCATTAATTTTGCATAATTTCACTTTTGCACATTTTATAAATGAGAGACCATGCTCTGAGTTACCCACATAAATTCTCATGCTCATATTTTCCAGGTTATGCCTTATGTCAGCTTTGTTTGCAAAACATTTCTTAAAAGCATTTTGGTGCATTTCCAAGATGTCTTTTGAGGTCAATTAGCACCTATTAATGTTTTTCTAAACAGTCACTGGATGTGCTTATCCAGTGTGTACTTAGGCATCTTTTATCTGACAAGTGTTCTGAAAGGTTTTATGTTTTAAAGAAACAGTACCCATTTTCCTGAAAATGACATATTTTGTTATGCTTTATAGCTAAATAAAATTCCATTGTATAAACATATCCCGTGTTCTTTATTCATTTCTCTGTTAATTGACACCTAGGTTGATTCCATAACTTGGCACTGAGAATAGGATGTGAAAGTAGAGGCAAAACTATCTGGAGGGATGAATGGGAATAAGAGGAGGGTGGAGAAAATGGAGGGTTCATTGAAGGTCAAAGTACGTGATATATTTTCATGGAAATGTCTTTATAAAACCCATCACTATGTAAAATAAGTATCTGTCCCCAATTTTTATATTAAAAAATGAAAGAACCCCTTGACATCTCGCAAAGACTATTTGGTTATCATGCATGAGACAAGAAGCGTGAGGAAGCTAAAGTTTTGTGTACTCTTATATATAGGTGCTTCCTGCTGCTGAGTTGTGTTGATTGTCAGCAGTCTGTCCCTACTATTCTGGGAATTTAAGTTGTTAAGAATTAATGCCTAAATGGGCATACAAAGATAACATAAGCTTAAAAGCACCAATGTGTGCAGTTATCTTTAAAAATTCATTGGAAATGAATAATATATATATATATAATTGTACATACATAGTTCCATAACATGAGATTTTGTGTATATGTTATATGTATACTGTATGAGTATATATATATATATATATATATGTATACATACTCACTGTATGTGAGTTAGTATTTATAAATTTTTATATACATGCATGAAATTAGAATAACTGAAGTTCTTGTTGTAGTGTCTCTTTTTTCTTTTTATTTATTCTTTGTTTCTTTCACACCATACATTTCTCTCTCATTCATTTCTTGTCCCTTCATATGCACCCTCTGCCCTTGCAACCTCCCCCACAAAATTAAATAAAATAAAATTTAAGAGAAAAAAGAAAAAAATCAGTCTTATCATAGAAGCTGTATGGTGACACAGTGAGTCACGCAGTAAATGCTTTTATCCATGTATCTTTACATTCAAGTGTTCATTGCAAAGAGTCATTGGTCTGGTCCAAAGCCTCTGGTTTCTGCTACATTATCAATGCTAGACTGTCACTGAGTCTCCTCTTGGATATCCTACTATTGCCCTGTGTCATGGAGATCCTGCAGCTTTGGGTCTGCAGAACTGGTCCCTTCACGTGCTCCAACAGATCACAGATGGGGTGGATGTTGGGGTGAGCCAACACATAACCTTGGTTCTGAGCCTGGGTAGTTGCAGGGTTGGTCAGCCAACCATTGCCTTGTCTAGTTCACCCCTTGCAGCAGTGAGCAAGGGGGCCAATTTTCCTGCTTTCATGTCCTCGGGGTCAGATATCCCACACCTACACCTTCACGGCTAGCTCTACTGTGTTGCACAGCAGCCACTCTCCCAAGTGTTGCAGCTGGTAGGGGACAGGGCCAGCTCTCCTGCTCTTATGACTTCAGGGCCAGCTCTCCCACCAGCCTCAGGTGTTGATGGGCAGTGTGAGAAGGGCATTTCTCTCCCACCCATGTTGCCCACATGACAGATGGGTAATAGGGACAGCTCTTTCCTGCTCACAACTTCGAGGCTGGTTCACCCACACCTCTGCCAGTGGAGTTGGCTCGATTGTGCTTCCCATTTGAAGTGCAGGGCTTGCTCTCACAAGTGTTGTAGCTGGTGGGGGACTGGGCAACTTTCCCACCCTTATGATCTCAGGGCCAGCTCTTCCCCACCCATGCTACCATATGATAGATAGGTAATAGGGACAGTTCTCCTATGCTCACAACCTTGCGGCTGCCTTACCCACAGCTCTGCCAATGGAGTTGGATCTGTTATGCTGCTCATGCGAAGTGCAGGGCCTGCTCTCCTGAGTGTTGTAGCTGGTGGCAGGCAGCAGCTCTCTTGCACTTATAACCTCAGGGCCAGCTCTCCCACCTGCCTCAGGCATTGATGTGGGAGGACAGGGGGTGGGAAGGGCATCTCTCTCCTGCCCATACCATACCGTAGCATCTCTAATGATAAAGGTACTTTAATTATATTTTTCCATTATAATATTCTATTACATACATTCTCTGAAATGTACCCAGAAATCACAAGCTGTATAATCAACATAATGGTTTGCATTGACAGCTTGTCTACACATGATTTGAGACCTGCCTTTTTCACCCTGTAGCCCATCTGACCTGTATGCACCCACTGGTTGCCAGATTTGCTCTCATTTTTCTATATGGCAAGGATGACTGGGGAAAGGTCGAATAGGTAATGGGATAACCATATCTTTTAGTGTTTCTTAAAGTCTGTGGATTCCAAAAAGACTGACATAATTTATAAATGAATTCATGATATTCAATCTACTCTTCGTTCTGTAGTCCATCAGTGTGAAAATGCTGTCTAATGGTGTGTTTTTCATGTACTAATATTTTCTTTTTCCATGATTAAAAATAAGGCAATGAAAAGGGAAGCCTTCAAAGGATAATGTTAAGTGGCAAGGAGATAAAGTCCAATTATAAACAATCACCTCACTCTCCTGGGGTAGTTGATTCAATATAGTAGTCATTATATGGAATTATTGTCGTGGTCCACGTGTAAACTCAGGGCAGTCATTTTGTAGTGTTTTATACTAGTATCATTTCTACATTCGCAGACTCAAAAGTGAGTTGATTCTATTAACTATACCAAAAAGTTTCATGTTTGTAGGGAAAGTGACGGACATGTTTTAATTACCACAACTGCTTCATTCTGAGAAATGGCTGACAGTCAATTCTGCAAGAATTGACTTGTAATGAAGCCGAGACAACTGTATAAAGAAAAAAAATGAAACTTCACTCAAATAAGTTACATGAACACATTTATTGCAAGTAGCTCTATGGAAAAGCAAGTCAGATATATATATAAACACTATACAGAGTTGCAAGGTTGTCTCCCAAAATTGCAAACGAGATGCTTACAAACAAGAAAGTTTAAGGGTATTTACAAAGGAAGACAAACACACAGCAACTCAAAGCAGGTCTGTGAAGCAGAAATAGCAAATGTAATGAACCGTTGGAACTGTAAAGCTTTCACTTTTACTGACCAAGTAACTATGTATGACACCAAACTAATGTAGCAGTCACACACACAAATCGTTCCATCATTGCTTTTTCTCAGCAGCATAAACATCACTGGAAGGTAAGTGGTGTGTCGGTACCCATATTCCATAGATTCTTCCATCACAATACTGAATAAATTAATTCATTTGATCTGTAAACTAAGAAGTTATGTCAGAGAGATTGCATATTTGTTATGCTGTACCTGTGACTATTTGTACCTGTGACTAATTGTATGGACTGTTGTGTATGAGGTTTCCATTCATTTATTCAGCAAGTGTGCTACCTCTGTGCTCTACCTTCTGTACCCTGTCTATTGGCAGCCCCTAAACCGAATATGTGAGTAAAGGAATACAGCAGTTTCCCCCAAATAATCTTTTCTTGCTACAATTCTGAACGATTATGACAACTCACTTGAATATAAAATGGTAACAGAAGGCCTGAAGAAAGGCTGCCTAAAGAGTACACTGTTACGATGAACAAAAGCCACACTGCACTACTGAATTAGGTAGGAACAAGAGAGGAGCCTGAAGGGACTGATGAAAGTGATGCCCTAGCAATGACCAGAAACTGGGTCAGTGACTGGCATTGAAGCTACATCCTCTCAGCACAATTCACACAAGGAAAAAGGAGCACCCCCCCATCCCTTTGCTTGGTAGGCAGGAAAAACAGTAGAAGTCTACTCGGTTCTTTAGAAAGTTAGTTCAGCAACATGTACTAGAAGCCTGCTCAAAGATAGAAGCACACGTTTAAAGATGTAGGAACCGAGTGGCAAGGAACTTCAGGTAAATATTACACTACTTCAAAGTTGCACGTTAAATGCGAAGCAATTTTTTTTTAAACAGAGTTACACACAACAGGTACGTCTATAATCACATGTTCACAGGTACACAAGGGTGTTCATACACACAAATGTGTGCATACACACACTAGCACTCACACACTTTTGCAGACACTTGCTCAAACACTCACACCCATCTGTGAGATGATGAGGTTTGCCAGTGTTGGTACCACAGCCAAGAGCTGTATGCCAACACATAACAAAGCTCTAAGCAAGCTTCAAGACCTTTGTTTCTGTCCTGTGTGGTCACCACCTGCTGTTATCATGTTCTCAAAGGTCCAGGTTCCTAAAATCTTAGTTCAGTTTCCATCAGAGGCAAGCAAAAATAGGAATGGGGGAGCTTGCTCTGAATTTTTTCTTTTAAATTTTGTACATCTTATATTGGCTCAATTGTCCAGAAGGAAACAAGGCCATATAAGAGGTTCCTTTTGGCTTAAATTTTAGGCAGATGGTCAATTGAGAGGTAAACACTGATTTCTGAATATGGGAAACTCATTTCTTTATAGATGTCCTGGGCATGGGAGGGACAATGGTTACTGGGGGAAAGGACAGAAAGAGGGAGAGGCAGTTTGAAGAGTAGGAGGGAGGAGCCCCCAGAGAGCCAGAAAGGGTCTTTTGAGGGGGAGGCTTGCCTCTTTTCAGGGATAAATGTAGGTTTCAAAATAAAATCAAAACAATAGGTTTGGAAATGTTCAATCCACTAGCAGAACATGGCAGGTTCTACATGAACAAGTAAACAACCTGCTCCTTGGCTCTGCCTTTAAAATACTCTGTCAAGACATCACGTTAGTTGATTATAAGTGTCGATAGAATGTTGTAGTATTGTTAATGAGCAAACTTGGAGATAATTTGCCCTTTAGTCATGTCTTTAAATATTGAAAATGCCTCGTCAAGATAGAAGTTCAGTTCACATTAATTCTTTGATCAAGAAATGTTTTAAGTATGCATTAATCAGAAAAATATTCCAGATCATACCTACCTTCTCATTCATATATATATCTGCCATTGTTTAAAGATGTTCACGTTGAAATTTCATCCAAGTATTATATGTCATTAAAATTGATGCTGGCTATATTTACACAGACTGAATATATTTTAAGAGAGGAAAAGGGAAGTGGTATGAGATACTAACTTACAGCATCTCATTCTTTTCAAAGGGATAGATCAGGGAAACTAGGAAACAAAGCCAATGTACAGTGTGCACATCTTTAAGTCAATCAATGGATCCAGGGGGCAGTAGTGAGAATGAACTCCATGAGCAGGCTCATTCAGTTGCCACAATCCAGTTGACTGGTAGAAATTGAGGCTAGTTTCTGTTCAGAAGCCTCAGAATTTTCTTTCTTTTAGGCAGATCTGGAGTAGACGAAGTTGAAATTCTGTGTCACTTTTCTTGTAAAATGTGTTTGGTTTGGGTGGCAATGTAATCACTCTATAAAAAAAAAAGATGACAAAAATTATTTTCAAAATTAGTGTAAAGACTTGTCACCCCCCCCCACATTTTTAAACAAAAGGAAACAAAATCTAAAGAGGTTCCTGAGAGACGCACTGAGGATACTGCCTTGGCCTAGACATGGTTAAACAAAACAGTGGGCTTCCTGTGCAGAGAAAACACAAGCTGGGCAAAACACTAGGATAATTAACTCCTGTACCCAGGATGCCAACTTGGTACTTCTTGTGGACAGTTGCTTGGAATGTGTGAGCACTGTTCAACTTCATCCCAGTGGGCCCCGGAAGGGAGCCTTAGACAGAAAAAGCTCTTCCTTCTCCTACATGCTTAAGTCTATCTTTACCTTAGGCGACACGTCAAAGGATTTAAGGACAATCTTGATAAAGGTCTTCTGACCTAATCATGGAATTTCTTCTAAAAGAATTAGTTATAACTGCAAAGATTTTATGGAACTTTCCATTTCTTTACCAAAATGGTAGGGCTCTCTTAACTATCGGCTTTAATGTGAGGGAACTCAACAGGGAGGAGGATGGTGTGTAGAGCAGCGGGAATTAAGTGTGTGGAGGAAGTTGCTGGAATGAAAAAGGGAAAGAAAATGCCCAGCATGTGGATTATGGAGTACCAAGATTACTTTAAGATCTGCTTAAGTCAAAGTATTTAGTGTCACCTGAAACAAGCTAAAAGAATCCATGGAAAGCTTTCTCCAGAGTAGGCTTCAAATGAAAGATCTTTATTTAAACTCTAAATATCTATTTCTTTTGATGGCTATTTTAATGACTGCAGCAAGATTGAGCATCAAAGTCTCCGTCCTTTCCCTACCTGTTGTGGTTGTTAGTCACATCCATTGTTCTTTCCTTCGTATTCAAAAGCTTAAAAAGAAGTACCCTAAACTAGGAAGTATTAAGTCTTCCTGTGAGCACTACATTTGTGAAATTTTAAGTTCTGTTAGGATAAAAGGTATGTGTGGTCACCACAGATTGATTAAGTGTGGATGTGCATATTAGCAACTCATTTACATGTAGCAAAACTGGGCTAGGTAGGTATCATGGAATTTTATTCAGATAGCATCTACATGTTTTTAACAGAAATGTGATGTTACAAAAGTATCTCACTAATTTAGCTTATATTTTTAATATAAATATCATCATAAGTTCATATATATAGAGTACATTGCAATTACTTCAAATGGGGACTTCTGAGTAGCATATATTATGCACTTCATTTCATACATTTTGCAGAAATATATAAATTAAGCTCCTAGGCTACCTAAGTGACAATGCTTGGAATTAGGACAATTTGTTGATATTGGAATCATTTTCCTTTATTCTTTCCTTTAAAAAAAAAACAGCAGCTGTAACCAAGAGTTGATGTATATTTCCATGCTTTCCTATAACACTTGTGTCAACATTGGGTGAAGAGTGAATAATCTACCAAAACTCAGCAAATGGTCATGTAATTTCAAGTTTACAAAATATGTTTGTCAATTCCTGTTTAACTATGTTAGTAGACAGGAATAATGCTTTCCAAAACAGAAAATTCCCAAAATAATATAATTTGCTTTTTAAATGCATTGTGGAAACTGGAGCCACAGATTTGCATTTATAATTCTGTTTTTCTTAAACCTATATTAAAATAAGTTTACATTTCCCTGAACACATTCCAAAGAACAGCCAAAGGGAGCAATTCACAAGCTTGCTAAGTAGTGGAAGAAAGCAATTCAGGATTAAACCTCAATCTGAAAGTCTACAAAAGGAATATTAAAGAGCTGACAGTCACACCATGTGTTCATTTCCCATCCACCACCAGAACAATGAATTGTGATGCTTTTGGTAGTGTTATCTGGTCTGGACCTATTTTTCCATTTGATAAGGACCGCTTTTAAAGATTTATTGTGTACCTCATTTTTCAATTAGTCAAAGCTCTTTTTAATATCAAGCTAATTCAACCCTTTTAATAACTGGTATACTCTTAAAGTAGGGTTTTTCTTTGTAAGAGAGAAAACTTCAATGGCCTTTGATAGGTCAAAAGATGCTTCTTCCAAAGTCTGGCAGGTATCATTTTCTTCTTAAAAATTAATAAAGACAATTTTTCAATTTCAATGTGTATAATGTTATAAACCCAAACATTAATCTTTAACATACTAATGAAGCACACATGACTTTAATATCCCTGGAAATGTATAGGTTGGGCCAAAAAGGCAGTTCCTCCTGGATATTCCAGATTTCTTTATAAGAATCATAAACGTGCCTCTATTAGGGTTTGAAATCTGAAACAGTAGACCAGAGAAAGGTGTAATTCCAACAATATGTACCATTTTTCTCTTACTCTCTTTTTATTCTCCCAACCTTATTGTCTTAGTTATCTTTTCAACTCTAATTTCCTCTCAAAGTCATATTGAAAATACTGTTCATTAGACAGCATGTTATCTTTGCAGTCTGCGAATGATCACATTATCAGAGGTAATCAAGTAAATCAACCAAAGCAAAGAGGCCAAAGTGAACGGAGAGAAATGGAAGCCTGGGCCCCAAAGATTAATATATAAAATACATAAAAATTCAACCATGCTACTTAGCTTAGTAGTCACTGGATTATATGCAGGTTTCATCTCTTCAGTAAGAACTGTCTCCACACCTTTCTGTGCTTGATGACTATACAGGATGATGATCTCGTATAAAGTTGATAAATAGGAAGTACTGTCCCTAAATCATGAAAATTAGCAAGCACTGCTACTGGTCTTTACAGTGCCAGTCATAGTATTATTTCTGTGATCAAATGATAAAATATGCTTTTCTCCACGGTGGCTCTGATTTCTTAAGAGAATTGTCAAAAGAATCTGGAATGAAAATGGATGCCACTTGCAAAGCTCTGTGTCTTTAAAGGGCAGCCTAGTTGTATCGCATCTGCCCATCACAATCAGGCTCTGGGCCACATAGATTGGTTCATCCCAGTCCTGATTATCTAGAAGTAGACTGTTTGGGGATCAGTCACTTTATTTTTCATCCTAGGTTAGTTTCCTCACTACTTCCCAACACACGCTTGGGCACTTTCACTCTGCTGCCTAGTTACTGCTGATGTGAAGAATGCAAGTTACTAGAATTTTAATATGTTCTGTCTTCAATCTACAAAAGACATATAGCCCCAGGTTCATTGTTTAGTTGAAACTCAGAATAAATTACCTCATAGAAACACTGTTATAAAAAACTGTCTACACATGACTCTATTTGACCTCTTCAGTTTCTGAACCAACAGAGGAACTGTTTCATCCAATCATTTCTCTGAGATGCACTGGAAGTTTCAATTTGGGACTCCAGTGAAATAGGTCTTTTAGCCATGATGGATGATAATAATAATAATGTATCCTAAACTCAAAAGATTAAAATTACAATCACTGGTCATTCATCCAAGGCTGAGTGGAGGAGCATGTGTTCAGTTTGCAATATCTATTTGGAGATATTGGCTTGATTGACATTCTTTCTATATTTCAAATCTTCAAGTAGGAAATTAGTAATCATATTCAGGCAAATTATATAACTTCTAAAATCTACTTGCCTAAAGCACCAAAAAAAAAAACATAAAAAAAGAAACAACAAAAACATAAAAACATACATTTCTACCACACCCTTTTCCCTACCTGTCTTATTTTATTCTGTTTTGCTCACTGTATTGTTTTAGATTAAAATACTAGATTTATATAGAAATAATAAATTAAACGAAGAGACTCATAATAGCTGACAAATGCCACTAGATTATCAGCAAAGGCTTAGAAATCTAACTTCAGTTGAGAAATGACTATTAATTGGAATTTATTGAATACACCCTCATTTCACTTTCTTTCCTTTCTGATGTTACACACACACACACACACACACACACACACACACACACACACACAATTTGTGTTTGGGAAGTCAGAGTAGCTAACTCCTCCATAGATCAGATTTAAAACATTAAGTTCCAGCTGAGGTCAGATCCTTTTTTTCTAAAAGGGCCGTAGCAAACCGTTCAATGTAAAGAAGATCACCTGAGCCCTGACAGATGATCTAGTTATAACACTCTAAGTGAATTACAACGAAATTCGCTACCATTGAATTAAAGCGTACTTACGCTTTTGCTCCCAATGCTTTCATATATAATAATTTTCATCAATATAAAAGTGACAAATTAAGCACTTGGTTAAAGGGCAGTGTGATGTGCTAGATGGAGCATTAGATTGGAAAACAGATGTATGAGTTACATTTTCAGCTCTGCCACTTACCTTCATGAATACAGGAAATTTCTTAACTCCAGCTTCACTTCCAGTACTTACCATCAGTAAAATAATGAATGTGAATGTGCTTTGAAAAATACAAGGCAATCAGTCTGTAACTGGAAAGCATTCCCTCAATCAAGAAGTTAACAATTTAACAACAGTCCATTTGAAATCACACACTGTAATCCTTACTTCTTCCTGCAATGGCCAGCCGAATCTGTTCCAACATGAAGGTTGTATTTTTTTTTTTTTTGAGAAACCCTAGTTTGTTCCCCAAGATAAACGCCTGCCAATGACTTGAAGTATTTTGGTTCATGTTTGGCGATTAGAGACAGGGAAAGAAAGCTGGAGACCCTGGTTGAGTATTTATGAATGTCTAACAGTCTGGTGTGCTTAATTAAAGTCCTGGCCCTGGTTTCAAAGAGATGTTTTGCTTGTAGCTGACATTTTTATCCTGGAAGCATCAGTCTTAAAATAGAATGAATGCAAATGAATAATGATTGCCAACAACTTTAGCTAACTTTAACTGAGTGAAGTCCTCTTTAATTGTTTAGGTCAAATACCTCATTACTCCAAAGAACTATCCAAATTTGGGGGGGTGATGAATGCTACATAAAATAAGTGATCCATCAATTATGGTTGGGAAAACTCTGGTATCTAGAGATTATATTCTAGTTATTTACAATAAATAAATCCAATACAGTAAAAATGATTTGCTTTCAGCACCTGCAATTTATAGCAACAGGACTTAGCAGCAGGACAACGGAAAAAGCCTGGGCTTCCTATGTGGTGAGAATAGGACCTCAATTGTCAAAAGCTAATTACTAGATTTTGGCCTTTTAATACCAAGTACTATCATAATATAACTAATTTGGCTGACCAATTATTTTATGCCATCTACAGCTGCCCATTTCTTATTCCTATGTCTTGAATAAAAATACCAGAGAAATCTACATCCCAGATCACTTTAACCTATCAATTTTATATCAGGTAATGCATTAAAAGAAGGAAAAAGGCACACAAGGGTTTAGGGATGGACTCAATCACATGGGAAACGACACTCTTCTAAATGCTAATGTGTTCAAAGAAGCCTTCATCATCAAGGGATTGCTTTAAAAATATTTCATTAAATATAAAAATACATACTCAGGTTATATTCTGGGTGTTTCTTTCTAATTGGCTTGCAAAGCAACTATAAAATACTTACATGAAGCTTGACTGTAGATAAATAAGGTTATACATTCATTATTTTTGCATTGCATGATAAACTGGTCTTAATAAATCATAATATCACTTACATTATAAAAAATTTCAATATAACAATACCAACTGTGAATAATCTTATGTGTGACACTTTTAATGAAAGTTAAGACTAATGAAAAAGAAACACAGAATTTTAACTTAGCTTTGTGTTTCTAAATTAGTAGTTAACGGTCACAACCAAAATACTGATCCTAACTACATAATAATACAAACATAGCACTTCTCTATTCCTGTTCTAAACACATTCCACAAACTGAGATTAACTTAATGAGCTATGTGACTCCTAATACTGTGTCTTTGTTCCCTGTTCACAACACTATTTGTTTCTTAACATGACGTTTTCATTTTTAAATACTAGATAAGAAAATAAAGGCAGAACAGAAATAGGTGAAAGTTCTTCTATAACTTTAGAGAAAAACACTTCACAGACAACACTTTATCAACTCACATTAAAATGCTAATTAAAGTCATTTCCTGCAGTAGGTTGTTTCAATATCACGCCTCCTCCCATACCCTTCCATATGATATATTGCAGAAAATTACATGTCAAATCTACCTTTAGCACCAAGAAATTAGCTAGTTTTCTGAAAAACTAAATCATTAGTTTAAACGCTTGAAATTTCACTTCAGTGTTAAACCAACAACAAAATAAAAATACATTATATTTGTAAAGTGATTTCATGCTCCAAAATGCTTCCATATTCATTCACTTATTTCAATGTAAGCTCCTTCTTGTCTATGAGATACAACTTCAGTGGTGTAGTCCCTCAGTAAAGTTAGGAATTTCCTCAATAAACAATACAATTAGAGCATATTAAATCTCCAAAATAGCTGCAAAGCCATTAATCAGTAATTTATATATACACAATGGCCACTGGATCTTAATAATCCTCAGAAGTCAGAGTTTATTTGAAGAACAGTATGATTTCACTATTCTTAATTTATGTGTGAACGAAGATCAGAGTTTTGGAAAGTGTAGGCATCATTTCAAAGAATCGCAGGGTCACAAGTAGCTACTCTGATGCATCATCTCTTTTGATGTGGTATTTTTACATCAAAGTTGTACACAGTACCTTCAGCAGTTAGGCTCCAACAAAAGCTTGAGGGTGATTTTGGGGTGTACTTTCTGTTTACTTGTCGCTGAAAGGCTGATTACCTGATTATGAGTTCTTGGAAATGGAATTATGACTTGTAAATACATAGTTATGATAGTAGTGCTCTCTCTCTCTCTCTCTCTCTCTCTCTCTCTCTCTCTCTCTCTCTCTGTGTGTGTGTGTGTGTGTGTGTGTGTGTGTGTGTGTGTGTGTGTGTGTGTGTGTTTTGGAGAGGAGCCTCACAATTTAAAGGACTTTGGGATTGAGTGCTTTGCAAGCCAGAGCATCCTTTTGTTGTTTTAGTGATCACTCTCTTGGTGTGTCTGTGCTGCAAATGTGAGTTTTTGTACAGCAAGTTTTCTATAACAAGGAGAGAAAGAGGAGGTAGGGTGCTACACCTGCAATAAATGGGGAGCTTGTAAGGTAACTGTTGTGAACAGTACCCAACTTGTTATGCCTGATCAAACACAGTGGGCAAAGATGAAATCACAAAAGCATTCCAGAGTACAAGCAAAGCAAAAATGTTCACTAAACTGACTACTGGAATGAAAACTGCTGGGAACTGTCCCTTCACAGGGAAAGAGGCATATTCTTCTAAAGAGAGAAGGTAGGGCATGCTACGGGGGTATCATCTGCAAAAATTTCTCGAGAATCTCTCAAGACAATATTATGAAATTCTGGACAAGGTTCACTAGATTTGACTCTTACACTTCTTCTCTTCCCTCAGCAAATTAGGACTTGAAACCCCCCACCCCCCACTGCTCAGGGTGGGCTGCCCCTGGAATCCTGTCTTCTTCCTCCAGCCTTGTTATCTTGCTTTCCTTGATTTCCCAGAAGACACATCAATTAAATGTCTTAAATGCTTTTTAAACATTTGAAACAATATTCATATCCATAATCAAGATGCCTCTAGAGAGGTGGGGTGGGGGTGGGGGGTAAAAGAAGAAAGGAAGCACAACAAAAGTGACTTGCCTTCCCCTACCAGTGACAGAGAAAAGGAACACTCACGGTTTCTCAGTTTATCCTGTGTAAAAACAAAAACAGATCAACACAAAAACACTTTTCCACAGCAAACACTGTCTTTTGATCACCTGGGGTTTGGGATTATCTGTGCACTCTCTCACCAATCAGCTGACAACTGAGTTAACCTTTTGGGCAAATGACAGCAAACCAGGCAAGCAATGACTGTTGTTGAGAAAGTGACTATGTTAATAGTTGGCTTGTTGCTGCTAAACTTCCTGTGCCCTCATTCAACCCTTGCACTTAGATTGCGCACTTGCAGAAAAGCAGCTTTAGTTGTAGGCTTGAAAGTTAGTTGACGGAATTCACTTTCGGAAGGACTTAGGGAAGGGGAAAGCAACTTCATGCTGTGGGTCTTTAAGTTTTAATTGCTCCTAAGAAATAAATCCAATGTTTAACAATTGGCTCTGTCAGATAAATTTATGGGTTAGATAAAAGCTGATATTTTCGCAAAGACCGAAAAGGTACCATGTGAAAAATGAAAACTGAATTCTACTCTCTCTAATAACACTAGTAAATGAACTATGATCTCACTTATCGCTAACATCGTAGCAAGTAACGCATCAATTCACTCATTAGACAAATTCCATTAACTTCAGGAATTTTAATTATAAATTCACCAACCTCTTTTCGGAGAGTGATCACTTCTTGTAGTCACGTCTGGCAAAGTCCATTCTCACATAAATGTCGTTGTCTTCGTCGTCCTCAGAATCCGCTCTCTCTGGGGGTCTCAGCACCCGTCGCTGGCGAGGTGGCGGTGGTGGAGCGGCAGCGCCAGCCTCCAGGTCCTCACCTCTGGCAGCTTGGTTAAGAGCTCCAGGATTCCAACCTGCGGCAATGTCCTGGACCCCTCTTACAGCTTGGGCACCGAGGATATTAGCAACAGGTTGGAACCAGCGAACGGAGGCAGAGTCAAATCTGGCAGTGGCCTGGAAGCCGGCAAAGACAGCGCCAAAGCCGGGGGCCGCGGCTAGCGCAGAGACCACAGCTAATGCCCGGCTCACTGCCAAGAGGGGCGCCCCAGCTGGAACAGCAACCCGGGCAGAAGCGGCGGGAAAGTCTCTGTCCAAGCTGTCAGTCGGGAAAGCAGAGACAGCGGCTCGGGTGTTGGCAAATAAACTTTGGGAACGGCTTTGCTGGCGTCTTCTCTCCTGCACTTCCTCTTGCAGCAGCCTAGCTACAGGTGGCCGTTCAGAGAATGGACCGGAAGAGAGAGAAACGTTCATACAGCACTCAGAAAATGGGTCGACTACACAGATTTGACCGGTTTGAGCATCATAGCGAATGGTAGTGTCAGCAAAAGGCACGACTGGTCTCATGGCTGGGTTGAAAATTACTTCAATGTATTCACCCTCTTCCATAATACTACCTGTAGCATTGCCTGGGAAAAGACGAAAGGGCCACCTAGCACCGGCCAGATAGATGGTGTTGGCACCTGGTAGAACTCTTAAAAGATCTGAAAGGCGGATTGCTGGATTTGAAAAGGGCACCCCGATTTCAATATTCAGGTAGCTAGAAAAAGCTGTGCATCTGGAGTCAGCAATTAAGCCCCATGGATCTGGCAGTCCTTGAGCAGGGGGAGCTGGCACATGGCACTCTCTCTTAATGAAGTCAATGTTGATATAGTCACGAGAGCTGTCAGCTCCTCTCTGCTCCTGTGTGGGCTCTACTGGATTGGGATTGATTTTATTTCCTTTTGCAATAAAAGAAAGTCTGTTAGGTCTCTTAGCCTTGTTCTCTGGGGGCTCGTCATCTGAAGGCTTTGCAGGTGACCCCCTATCTCCAGGTTTTGAGAATGACCCCTCAGTGGAAGGCTTTGAAGCCACGTCTTTGGTGCCCTGGCTGAAGGAGGCTTCTTTGTCTAGACCCCTCCCCAGGAATTTCCCAGGCAACATCGGAACATACTCACTATGGTCGCTCTGTCCCAAGGGTGAACTCTGAAAAGGACTTGGCAGAGAGAAGTACGAGCTCCAACTTTTGGAGGAAGAGCCTCCCTGAGGATTGGGGGGATTTTTAGGAATTGCACCTGCTCCAGGAGCCATAAACATGTAGTCACTGTCACTGTCATTGTCCTTAGAGTCATCCTCTTTATTAGTATCTGGTGCTTTTGGAGGACTTGGTGTAGGTGGTGGCGGGCTCACTCTGGGAAACATCATCATGTACCCTCTGGAGTCTTCAAAGGGTGACCTAGAGTGGCGCTTTTTTGAAGCAGAGGAATTTTGAGGAGCCATTGGCATATAGTCACTGGAACATGCAAGAGGAGCGGCCACCCCTGGCCTCATTGGCACATATGGGTCATCCTCATCTTCATCGAAAGCTCTGGCTCTGTGTGGTCCCCGGGTTGCACCTTCTGAGCTCTCCATAGCTCTCATCTCTTTGGCCTCTTTGCGTTCTTTTGTGGCTCCCCTGTCAGCACAAAAATAAAGTCGGAATCTTCCTCCAGACTTCCCTTTTCCACCAGCTGCTCCAGCTGTTGGTGGTGGAGGTGGCGGTGGAGGCAGCGTTTGCTGTTGCTTACTTTGAGTGAATTTACTAAAGTATGATCTCTTCTTCAGAGATTTTCCTCGGTCACCATCGTTGGAGTTCTTTCCACTTCCTGAGCCCTTGCCTCCTCCTGAGTTCTTGCCACCACCTGAGCCATGACCATCTCCAGGTCCCTGGCCACCACTTGAGCCATGGCCACCTCCAGGCCTCTGGCCTCCACCTGAGCCATGGCCACCTGCCGTGCCCTGGCCATTTCCTGAGCACTGGTTTCCTCCAGCACCCTGACCTCCTGAACCCTGGCCTCCTGAGCCCTGGCCGCCTCCAGATCCCTGCCTGCCACCTGAGCACTGGTTTCCTCCTGAGCTCTGGCTACTGGTGCCTTGGCCACTTGAGCCCTGTCCACCTCCTGAGCCCCGGCCATTTCCTGAGCCCCAGTTGTTCATGGGCATGTAATCACCTCCGTTCCCTTCCTCACTTTCCTTGTCTTTTTCTTCAGAGTTGCCAGAGCTGGAGCCCGAGGCTTCACAAGCTCTGTCGTTGAAGGCTTCTTCAGGGTGTGAGACATGTACACGGGGGCTAGGAGCCACCGGGCGGAAAAAGCTGGGTGGTACTGAAATCGCTCTCCTGGACCTGCGGGCTCTGGGCAGGTGCCCCCTTCCTCTCCTGGAGGGAAGTAGAGGCTCGCTGGGTATGAGGCGCCTGGTAAAGCGCATCTCCTCTTCCCTATCACCGATAGCCCTGAGGTGGCAAAACTGCTCAAAGCGGACTCTTCGGAGCCAGCCGCCGGGCTCCAGCGGGAGCAAGCCTAGGTGCCTCCTAGTGGACAGCAGGGTTAACAGGTGGGCGCCCACACTGATGCTGTAGCTGCGGCATCGGGCTCTGTATTCGTCTGCGCACAAGGCTCTCATTTTCTCCAAAAACAACTCATGCATATTTTGGGCCACCACACTATCATCTACCTGCATCCACAGCTCCCCTGGACCGATGACGGTGGACCTGCCGACTTCCAAGAAGAAGTACTGTTCTGAGTGCCCACAGCGACGAATGCTCAGGAGCTGGACGACCACACTGGCCACTTCAGTATTGAGCCTTACAAACACGACCTCTTCGTCGGTAAGACACAGCCGGAACACGCCGCTCAGCTCTTTTCTGTGCCCCAGCCCCCTGGGTTTCACTACTACCTGCCACACATCTTTGTAGAAGCGTGGCTCCGCCGCCGCTGCTGCCGCCAGGGCCCCCGGCTCTCCGTCCGGCTGCGCGCCTAGCGTGCCGCAGCGGCGGCGCTTGCTCTCGAGGATGAGGCGGCTGAGGAGCAAGTACCAGCTTTCTTGTTCCGACTCGTTCTCGGCTACCATCGCGAAGTACTCGTCCTGGGTGAAAAGGGCAATGAGGTGTCGGTACCGGGCATCAGCTCGTTGGCTCACGGAGAAGCACTGGTACAGGATGATCACGCGCCTTGGTGGGATGAGCGCGGGGACCGCAGCACCGGAGGCGGCTGCCTCTGCCGCAGCCGCCGCGGCGCGGACACTGTGCCGGAACTTCCTGGCATTTTCGTAGTATTCGAGCCGAGCCGGTGCGTCTTCGGTCTCGAGTTTGAGCACGAAGTAACGCCTGTGCCCATGCTTCTGCTTCCTCAGGTAGCCGCGTTTGCAGACTTCATCCCCGACGGGGAGGTCCTCCTCTTCGGACTCGGAGTCTGACCGGGAGCCAGTGGCCGTGGGGAGCCACATGGCTCCCGGACAGGACGACCCGGTCCCAATGAGTGCGGTCGGGGTTCCGGAGGAAAGAAGCGGGGTGGTCGCCACTGCTGCTAGAGCTGCGGAGGCTGCTGCTGCTGCAGCTCTCAGTCTCCTTAGTGCTCGGTCGCCAGCGAAGGAGCAACTCGCCATGGTGATGCACGGTGGTTTTAAGGTGAGCGGAGGGAAGGGGGGGCTCGAGAAGGGAGGGCTGGGGGAGGAGGCGGTCCCCCCCCCGCGTCTGCCCGCCCCAGACCCCTCCCGCCCGCGTCCCCGCCCACTTTACTGGGCTCACAGCGGCGGGCAAAACAACACGTGACTGTCGCCTCACGCGGAGGCCCGCTCCAGATCCAGCTGCCCAAGCATTGGAGGGGCGCAAGCGGCCACCATTAGAGGTGTGCAAGGGAGGGGGCCCGGGGGCCAGGGAGGCAGAGCCATCTTCAAATTGGCAGAGATTCTTTGGATGAATCTCAGAGTCTTTGGTCCAAGGCAGAAACCGACGGGAGGGGGCGGGGCTCTCTAGCCACACCAAGCTTAGTCCAGAGTCCCAGAAGGTGGGGTAGGGGGTGCACGTGAGGGGTGGAGGACAGAGTGGTCCCCCACTGGGCCAGGATGGGGCGCCACAGCCCACATTCAATAGGCTGCAGGGGGCTAGAAGTGGTGGGAGGAGATGGGGCTGGCATAGCGAGGGATGGTTTGTTTGTTTATTTAGGAAGCGGGGACCAGGTGAAACCTTTACAAGGTTCTGATTGGTTAGGATACGAGCCAATGGGAGGGTCCAGCAAGGGGGTGGCCCTGAATTCATTAGTTTAGTGGAGGGGGGGTGCGCTGAGGGATGAGGGGGCGTGGCTGGGGTCCCAGAGTAGGCTTCTCAATCCGGTTGTCTCTGGATCAGGCGATAAACAACCCTCGGAAAATAGCTGTTAATGGTGGTGATAAATTCCTGCGAATCCCAGAGCCACGGTGACCCCCTCTGCCGGGAGACCTCTCTCTTTTCTTTCTAAGGCTCACATACATTTTCCGCTCCGATCGCAGTCTGCCCTAGTCCCTCCCGCCTCTCACTATGAGCTGTGCTTCTTAGCAGAAAGTGTCAATAATCTCTGGAAACGTATTAAAGACCTGCTGCACACCAAGCGGCACATGCTTCCTCGCCCGCTCCACCCCTGACAAAAGCCAGCGACTCTTAAGACTCAGGAATAACAGCTGTGCCTTCAAAATTAACGCAATCTGCACACACAGTCTATTTCTAGGCCACGAAACACAGGTTCGCTAGAGGTGATGTTTCTATTTGATTGATGACGACTATGAAAGTACAAATTTGGGGGCCTGTGAAATATACAGCCATGTTGGAAAAAGCCGGACTTGATTCCTACCGAAAAACAGTGTTGAGCTGTCTTGATATTTTCTCGAGGGCGGTGCTTTGAACGGTGCCTTTTAAGGAATTAACAAATACTAACTTTCTTTTCCCTTGAAGGAGACTGGAAAACTTTACGAAAAGAAAAGCTCCTATCTAGAACAAAGGACTGTGCTGAATATATGTCCTCGAATAGATTTTACAACCTTCACTTCAAGAAGGTCTTTGCTTCATTTCAGTTTACAAATTGACTTCACACAAAAAAGAACCAACTGCCTCCCTTCTTGTTGGAGAATGTGCCGGAGTGTAAGGTGTAAGTGCAATCTCCTGAAAACTGTCTCTTTGCTCTTCTCTTTCCTCTCCTCCTCTCCTCTCCTCTCCTCTCCTCTCCTCTCCTCTCCTCTCCTCTCCGCTTCTTTCCTCTCCTCTCCTCTCCTCGTCTGCTGTCTTCTCCTCTCCTCTGCTCTCTTTTCCTCTCCTCTCCTCCCCTCCTCCCCCCTCCCTTCTTCTCCTCTCTGGGGTGTCTCTGTCTCTCTCATTTCAGATTCGTTAAGGATGGAGACAGGTTGAGATGTTGTTAAAGTATCAAGAAGTGACTGCATGTGAAAAGAGGGATGGTAGAACAAATAGTATTTTTCTTTCACAGAATGTAATGTCAGCTCACCCTCGTCCTGAAGTAGATATTGCAAAGGGTAATATTTATAAATCCAACAGCAAATTAGGCAGAGATACATCATAAAAAATAGACTCCATCTCCTTTTAAGAATTCTCTTTGTTAGCAACAAGAGAGATATATTAAAATAGATGGCACCTTTGTGGTGTTCAGGTTGGGGAGGGGCAAAAACTAGAAACAATCATTAACATGTCTTTTGCTTCCAGCAGTTTATAAATCGAGAGAATTCACAGGTGCTAGAAAAAACTGTGGGTTTGGAACGGGCTGGAGGCAGGATGAATAGGGGCTGGAAACAGGATAGATATGAATGAACTGACGGTGCTACCCACAGGTTTCAGCTGCTTAGTCACATATGTACAAAATTCAGTACACTTAGAATCAAAACAATCACAGATACATTAATTTGAACTTCTTAGGATATTTTATAACTTCCTAAATGCACGTTTTTTTTGCTCCTAATAGAATTGTAAAGAGGCAATGTATATGAAAATACTGTAACATAAAAATTTAAAATATATCAGATACATTACAGTGCTTGTTAAATAAAATTTGGAAAATATTGAACAGATTCAAGAATCCTTGTGACTCTACCACCTATGTATATAGAGTTTCTATATAGACTTATTATGTGCATATTATGTATATAATTTGGTATCTTGTTCTTTTCATTCAGCATTATATGGTAATGCTTTCCCATATTTCTATGAATCAGACTAAATGTCATTTAAAAAGTAGTATAATATCCCACATAATTGTGATAAAACAATGTATTCTCAGTTCTAATGTATATTGTTGTAATTAATCATTTTTCAGTGTCATAAATAATACTGCCGTGAATATCTTCAATCTCTGGCTTTAAATGTTTAAAACATTACCTTTGCAAACTGGACTAGAATTACTGAGGTAAAATATGAATATTTCATACATTATTTTTTAAATATTACATCACTTTACCTCCCCATCATTTGTGGTCATTAGATAGTCTTAGTTTAAAAAAAAACACACCTGATAAACAAAATGCTATCCTACTGCTATAATTTTAGTTTTTGTTTGACAGTAAAGTAAAATGTCTATATGTATGTCTACCCACTATGTATTTTCTTCTATAAAGTGTCATTTTAAATCCTTTGCTTTATCTGTCGGATTCTTATTTTATGTATTGATTTGTTTACATAATAAAGATTTTTAAATTTTGTCATATTTGTTACGTCTTTTTCTCAGCTGATGACTTTTAAAGTCACATTAAACTTGATTCTCTTCCATTCTAAGGAGAGTTGTGAATTTTTGTCACCATGTTTTGTAGTGCAGGCTATCAGAGAGCTCCGGCTCATTTGTAATCATCTCTTTAGGAGATCATATATCTGACCGTGGATGCTTTTTGAAAGGAAAAGCCAACTTGGTTTCCATGTTAACTATTAGAGAGAATCTACACTAGATCAATTTTATATAACATTCTGAAACAATATGACGGTATTCTCTAGTGTGAGGGGAAACCATTGTATTTTTTTTTAAAAAAAGGAAGAGTAGAAATAATTTTTTGAACAACCACAGTGAAAAGTTAACTGTGCTGATCACTTTGTGCTCGAGGTATATCATTTGACTACAGCAAAGTGGAATTAGAGCTATAGTGAGATGTTTCATGTAGGGATTTTCCTTTGTATGTTTTTTTTTTTTTTTTTACAATAGAAGCAGATCTGGAAGCATGAGCCCTGGTGAGCACAGAGAATATTTGACTAGAAAAGCATCATTTTCTGCCGACAGGCCAAGCAAAGCTCTGCTGTCCTAGAGTTCTCCCAGCAAGAAGCTTTTGGGGGAGCCCACCATTACTGAAATGCAGCAGATGCTGCAGCTTGCCTGGCATATATTTAAACTTTCATTGTCCTGGACAACTTAATGATATAGAATAGTTGTTTAGTTTAGGTCAGGTTTCCATAGCCAAAATAAAGCAGAGGGTTGGCACAGATATCTCAATGGTTCAGACAAAAGGTGGAGACTTTGTGTTTAGCCTGAACTTGCCTTAATGTTCTCCTTTCCTTTGCCTGTATGTTGTTGTGTCTTAGGGCTTTTGTGTGTGTGTAAGTGGGGGGGGGTTGCTAGTTTTTGGGTTTTGGTTTTTTTTTTTTGGACTTGTTGCTCAAAAAAGCAAAAGTTGCTTTACATATCCAGTCATTAATGCTTTTAAATGTGGAGTCTGAACTGAGCCTCATACACATCATTTTAAAGTAATAGATAAGAAATAATAGCATCTGCAATAGTTCGTATTTTGTTCACTAGTTTAGTTTAGGGAAAGCCCACAAGCATTGCAGCTACTACTTTACATCTAGAAAGCAAAGAAAATGGACAAACCATTGTGGTATCTTTATTCTTCCTGTAAAAAGTACGCATTTAATGGGGTTTGCTTTCAAAAGGATTTTCTAGGCATCCTGTTATAAAAAAAATCATTTGACTGACTAGTCCCCATAAGTAAAAGTTCACGCTTCCCTTGTCCACATGATTATCAGTATTCAAATTCTAAGTTGTACTGAAATAAAAGTAGCTAATTAAAATGTGAATTTACTTAGCTGAAAAATTAAACTGTTACGTCAAATATGAACAGTTTCAAGAGACATTATTCAAGAGAATAAAGCATAAGAAATTACCAGCATAATAGAGCTATTATTCTTGCCCAATGTACAAATTATCCTATAATTATTAACTCTTATCTTTGTGAGCTAATGTCCAATTATGTAGATCAAAATGTGGTAGGACTCCTGATGCTCAAAAATGATGCTAGTGATAATGATTGATTTCTCTGTGTTTGAACATAAATAAAGCCACGCGTGATGAACATGCCTTCTCCACTAAGCAGAGATAAAGGCTGTTACCTCCATTTGCAGATGATGGCTTTGCCTCTCAGCTTTTTTTTTTTTCTCCTAAAACCCTCTGCTGAAGAAAACAACGGTGAAAAAGCCTGCCTGCTACACCCAGACCAGGCCTGTTAGCTGCTTTTGTTTCCCAGCAGTCTGTGGCTAAAGTAATTAGAGCAAATATGTGGTTTAATTAGGCTCCTAAAGCTGCCCTGTTATCTTAAGAGTCAACTGAAAATCAACTCTGTTAACAATTAGGCATTCCTTTCCATCTCCAAAAGAGAAAAAGTTATTTGCAAATTACTTTTAGTAAGTTTGTTAAACATCAGAACAATGAAATAGGATGGATTTCACATAATTTTAAATGATTTCACACCATATATTTTGTGTATCTGGATTAAAAACAAGGAGCAATAGAAAGTGTTATACTGTTACTTGTTGCTATCATGTGTCAGAAAACATGAATTCATACTTCCCCACTTGTCTTCAAAAGTTATAATATTCTTCAGCAAATAGGATCATGCCATGGCTAATGTATTTTTAAAAGATTCATGATTTACTGTATGGTTTCTAAGTTTTATTTTTATTTTGAGAAACGTCTTGCTTTGTTGCCCAGGCTGTTGTTAAAACCCTAGTCTCACATGAACCTCCTGTTTCAGCTTTCTGAGTAGCTGAGACTACAGTGAACCCAGTGTGACCAGTTTAAATTTACTAAGCAAACATTGCAGACCTGCATTTTCTTTTAAATATTAAGGAAAATATATGAAGATAATATGCATTAGGCTTAATGTGGATTGCCCTTTTTCACATGGTGCTGCAACTATCAGCTAGGTTTTACCCTTTCTTCTGCTCTCCAATTGGCTACTCTCTTCTCCAGTCTTCTTATAGAATGATAATTTATCATAGTACTCTCTGCTCCTATATGTGTAGAAGATTCCTCCACATTTCTCTACCATATCAGAGTCAGATTTTTAAGTCTAGTATGTACATTCTTCTCTTCCTATTGGAACCCCAGTCAGTTCCCTTGTCCTCTTTGTATACAATCCATTCTCTATAAAATTAGAAGCCATTAAAACTTGCTCCTTATTCTATTAAGACATCGTCTTACTGTCCATATCCTCTGGTAGATTGGCTTCCTTGTAACATATTGTATATAATTTATGCCTTTCCATCTACATGTGGGCTATTTCTCATGTCTATAATGTCATCCCCCTCTTCATCAACTTACACAATTTTGTTAAGACTTAAATCAATACTCAAGAGAGTTTCTCTCACTTAATCCGACTACAACCATCTCCTAATCTTCTTAAGCATTGGATATAGATGGAGTTAAGGACTTAGTTGATATCCGTAGATATAGTCTGATCATTATTAATGACAGTCATTGTTAAATTACAGAAATACTTTTCTGCCACTCAGTATCTGTTCTCTCAAAATGCTCCACTTCTCTTTCCCATCTAATGATCCTGGGTACTCCAGTCCTTTCCCAAGGTGCCCATCTCTCCATTACTCAGTATCTGTAAGGCTGACTATTAGCACTATTACTGCTGACACTATAGGGGACTTGAAAGCCCCTCAAACTTAAACCTTGACAGCATGAATTCTAATAGGTTGACTAATGTTTGGCAGGTTGCCTGATGGTTAAAATTACCTTACCTGGTTGTACACTAATCCTTGAAATTGAAACATTGGTGTGGACCATCAACTTTTTGAAGACCAAAACTATGTCATAGTCATATATTGCTATGTATCTCTACTACCTAAAAGAGTAGTTGGAAATCACCAGTACATGTCTGCTTCAGCAGTGGTAAGAAACAAAGGAGTATGGGAGGTGTGGAGCAAAGGGAAAGGAAAAGGAAAGAAAAGAAGAACAGAAGGGAGAAAGAGAGAAGGAAAAAAGAAATAAATGCCTCAGATTTAGATGGCCATGGCAGGCCACCTTATCTTCCAAGTCATATCTAGAACTTCCCAGGCTTTCCACAACTTAAACTTTACTTTCCAATCTCTTCCTTCACAAAGCAATCATTCCTATTTTCTTCTCTCATCTATCACGGGGAAGCAAATATTTTTCACACTTGTATTCCTTTCCTATACTGCAGTTGTTGTCAGAAACCTCAGAGAATATTTGTACTCCTATATTTTCTTTCCTGTCTAAAGGTCCACTAGGGAACAAAGCAAAATCCCAAACTGAGCATTGCAATTAATAAACATAAAATTAATACTGGTCATAAACCTCCATCAAGAAAAATCACTTATACATTCTCAACAACATTATTTTTCTTTCCCATTCTCATACTAAAATACGAACTCTCTTTTCCCCATATTCTCCATGTTGTGCTCCTTATATATTCCCAATGCTAATAGCCGTCCAAGCACACAGATGAGATCCTCAATAAATACTTGTTGAGTGAGTAAATGAAAGTGAAAATGATGTATATTGAAGTTCAAATAGAGAAGCCTCGAGGACTGAAAGTGTTCTTGGAAGTGATCCATAGCAAAAGCTCAACACAAATATCCATCTATGTGCTTTAATTAACTATGCTCTTGCTAAGCAAGACCATTCAAAATATTTCCATATATACATTCTAAACCCATTTCATAATCATTTTTATTTCCCCTTTTTGTCTGCTTTCTTCCTACTACATTTTCATAGCAAATATGGAGACAAAATTTCCACATATGACTTACGAGTTTCTTTTTGCAAATCTGTATATTCAATCAGCAATTATTTCTAATGTTTCTGATGGTTAAATGTGTTCTACCTTCCAAATAATCATCTTAAGGGTGGCTTTCGGGAGTCTGCAAGAGATGGTATTATTCTTCTGGAGGACCCAAATTCAGTTCCCAGTACCCCTGTACCTCCAAGCTTCAGGTAGATTTGAAGCCTCTAGCTTCTATGGAAACTTGCACTCACATATACATGATCAAAACTAATAAAAATATATCTCATCCATTTATCTGTCATTGGGCGATCCCTGTGTCTTTCTCAGGGTCCTGTTTTCTAGGTAGCCTCCCTGGAGTTGTGAGTAGCAGTGTCTAGTCATCCTTTGTTTTACATCTAGTATCCTCCTATGAGTGATACCATGTTTGTCTTTCTGAGTCTGGGTTACCTCACTCAGGATGATTTTTTCTAGATCCATCCATTTGCCTGCAAACCTCATGATGTCATTGTTTTTCTCTGCTGAGCAGTACTCCATTGTGTATGAACCAATAGCTAAGGAGCCCCTAACTGGATCAGGCTCTCTGGATAAGTGAGACAGTTGATTAACTTGAACGGTTTGGGAGGCCCCCAGGCAATGGGACCGGGACCTGTCCTTAGTGCATGAGCTGGCTGTTTGGAACCTGGGGTCTATGCAGGGACACTTTGCTCAGCCTGGGCGAAGGGAGGAGGGGACTGGACCTGCCTGGATTGAA